>JBBPKK010000039.1:0-88404 GCA_038089215.1 Tylopilus vinaceipallidus
TCAACTCCTCGCTCCATACGCGGATACACGCGACGCTCATGTCACGGTTGAACTCTTGGACGGGGTTCAAAAAGGCTTCGTCTTTGGAAGAGATGAGAATGTGCGCGTTGTTTTCAGTATATAAGGAGAAGCCTTCGGGAACGACGATGGGTGGACTTTCTGGCTCTTTTGGTACCTCGGCTTTCTGTGTGTCTTCCGTCGCCATCGCCATCGGACGTCGAGAGAAGCGCGATCCAGCGAGTGGGGCGCGCAGACTATTGGCTGTCCGAAGATGCAGAGACCGCGCGAGTGCGAGGCGCAAAGGCCTGTAGAGTGCGAGCACGAAAGGAAACGTCACGGTTGTCGAGATTCGAAGTAGATGTGACGCGGAACGGACTCGGACTTGAGCGTTGCTTCGGTTGAGTAGTGTTCCTTCCCAGCGTCATGCATCACTTCACCCAGCTCTGATGCTTATCCTAATTCCGAGTTGTCAAGCTCGGTACTCCATGATGTCTCCTAGCAAAAGGCTGCTCCCAACGGGGTTCATGCTATGCAACATCTCACGACCCATCGTCACAATCCCTAGGCGGCGCTTCTTCACCACCCCATCCGACATCGCCGCACTCGACGCATGGATCGCACGACCTGGCAAGTCCCTCGTTCTCACCGACACCTTGACCCCTACCCATCTCGCCGACCTCTACATCACCCTCCCCACGCGCGACGGAACCCGGGGCCGGCCGTACGTGCCTCCTTCACAGGACACACCCCTTGCGTACGGTCACCATCTCGCCTTCTTTCATCCCCGTCATCCCGAGAGCGCCCTTCGTTCCGATGGGACAGACAACGATTTTTGTCCTCCCGAACCCTTTACACGGCGGATGTGGGCCTCGGGAACGATGCGATGGAATTCGAAGCCAGGCAATTCGTTGTGCGCCGGAGACATTGCCCATGCGGTCTCGACAATAGCTAGCGTCGAGAAGAAAGGGTTCAGTGCTACAAACACAGACCCAATGGTGTTTGTGAAACAGAGGATCGAAATCTCGGCCCAAGGACGTAAGGAGCCATCCGTGGTGGAGGAAAGATCACACGTATATCTTGCATCTTCGGGACACAGACGGGGTGCTCGAGAAGGTATGGTCCATTTGTGTCACGTTTGTGGTTGCATGTGAAGCCAATTAGCGCTCTTCGATTAGTGACGGGATTACCCGACCCACATTTCTCGTTCGCTTACAAGCCTTCGTTGACAACGCTCTTCCGCTTCTCCGCGCTTACGTTCAACGGACACCATATCCATTTGGACAAAGACTTTGCACAGAGCAGTGAAGGTTATCCAGGTGAGAGATACATCACTTGGTGGGGGCTGGCTAGTTCATTTTCTTCGTAGAACGCCTTGTCCATGGACCTCTGACGGCGCTCATGCTACTCGAGGTTTTGCAACTTTACAGACCCGGCTTGCTACTACATGCGTTCGAGTATCGTGCCCGTAACCCAGTGGTCGTCGATTGTAACTGTACAATCCATATTGCGTTGACAGGCGATAATACGGCAGACATATGGTGTGTAGATGATAATGGGGTGGTAGGCATGACGAGTAGTGTCACGTACACGCTGTAATGCAGGGAAAACGACGCCTGGATCTTTCGGTCTCTTTCGGACTTCTGGCAGAGACGGAATAGTAATGGTATATATTATCACACTCTGAGATTTTTCTACATCGGATCACAGATTTGGACGTAGTGCATACCTATACAATGGATCATCAGTGAAAGTCTGCGGGTGATATTATTCATGATACATTTTAACTGGGTATAACCCTGCAGGCAATCCTCGTTGGAGTTTCTGCCGAATGAGGTGCAAACCTGCATTCTCAAAAATCTTCTTGAATGCCAGATCAGATCTGGGGAATTGTGAGCAACTAACAATAGCAAAGGGTTCGATTCAGAAAAACCTTGTCCAACTTGAATCCTGCTCGTCAAATATAGTTCTTGGGGCGTTCTTTTCTGAACACAAGTTTTCCTTGATGACGATCACGCTGCTCGGACTTCTTAACGCTGTGGTGCTGCGCTTCAGGAATGCAACCAGATCTTCATCATCCAAATGACCGAGACACCATTGACACCAGATGATGTCGAATCCCGAATCAGTATCGTCCTCGCTCGGCATATACCCAAGCCGCTGAAGTTCCTCAGTACATTGCCTTGGTCGCGCTGGATCGAAATCTTGAAGAGGCCCTCTGAAGAAAGATACGCTGTTCTTTTTGTCACTGATACCAGTCCACCCAGCAACATTACTTTCTTTGCTAGTAGAGGCCCCTTGACAACGTCGATGTGCTTCCTCTACAAATGACTGTACTGGCTCGAGCAGCACGACGTCTGCGACAAGATGAAGGAGGACGTCCGCAGTGACGCGGCCAACGCCCGCACCGACATCCAGGGCACGAAATCGCTTTTGAAGCACAGGATTTGTTGACCGGAGCGAACGGATTACGGAAGGGACTGTACGAAGTTCTGGGATAAGGTCGAGGAGGAACTGGCGTGATCCGAGTGCATCGACGCGAGGCAGGGACTGAAGAACTGGTTATTTATATACGTCGTCGTTCGAGGAGAAGCAAGAGCGCACACCCCGGTCCCGAATCCCCCTGTACAAGCAGTATGAGCAAACATGGAGAGCGTTATCACAGCAGGAAAACACACCCAACACACCGTCCAAACTCGCAGGTTGTGTCTCCCAGTATCTGAGGCCCGCTTGTACGACTGATTTGTCTCTCGAACGCGCTGACGACTCGGGCCCCATGGTAATCTTCGAGGATGATCGATGAGTCAAGTATTAGGGTCGAGTCGGCGAAAGCCGAACACTTCTTGCGTCCGAAAGCTCATCTTGACACTGGTACTGCCACTGGCGGTATGGCTGAACATTTACATGGAACTCTGATACACCAGCATCTCATCCCTGATGGTAAATGTGTGGTATTAAATAGTCCAATCGATCGTTTCTTAGGAATCCACATTCCGCTGCTGCAGCCTTGTGTGGGAATCACGTCTGGACCGCGGCATGTTCTGCTCGTATGTTCAGCCAAACCTCTCGAGCGCATCTTTATGATGTTTGTGAGAATTTGGACAACGCAGAACGCAGGGGCAAGTTAAATCAAACACCTTCAACCTTTGGCATCCCGAAGATCTGTCAACGCGATGCATGGGCAGGTCCATCATCGTATCATTCTGCCTACCCGATCAAGGCACACGTCTATAGGCTCTTCAGTAGGCGACCCTGTTGGCAGGTATCACTCAGTAACCAGGCTCAACTTATACCTTTCATCTTTCAGTCGACCTACATCCATCAACTATGTACCACCCACTTCTCCGGGAATACGTATGTTGCTCTCACAGTTCTCGCTGGATGAGACTGGGAAAGTTTACCTCCCCGGAAAACGCGGTCACTTTGTGTCCAACCCAAAGCATTTCAGCGCCAACTGCTCTTGTTCCATCATTTTTTTTGGTTTTGGACTGTTGGGCGTGATACATCAGAGTCAGTACGTCAAGGTGTCAGGGTGTCATATTGTACAAGCGGATCCGTGCATGATTTCCGGTTTGGAATTGATTCCGAATGACGACGATATAGCTACCGGCCGGGGGGCAGCCTGAGAGGCAACCGAGTCAGAGCTCGGACGCTCAGGTAAATCCCAAATCTGCTAGCATCGATTTTATAAATCCAGGTCTGCATATCAGCTCAGCGGCTTACTCTGGAAGGATAGATTACGGTATTCAAGCTCAGAGACGCGAGACCATTAGGTTCCTCGTGATGGCGTCACGATGCAGCAGTGTATTTTTTCCAAGTCAGTTAAGCGCGTCATACACTGATGATCTGGATCGACAGAACGTCACTGTGACAACTCACTGTATCATTCTGTATCCAGATACCGGCCGGACTTTGAGTAGGTATATAAAAAAACATGGGGTCGATCGACAACTTCAGCACCTTTCTCGAAATTTAAGACTCACACATCCATCCATTGACCTCATCATGTACCTTGTCAAGATCTTCGTCGCTCTCATTGCGTCCGCTGCTCTTGCGTCCGCGGTGCCTAACCCTCACGTATGTTGTTATTTTCAACACGGCCGAAAGAACGAGTGCCAACCACGGATTTCCCCACAGCACGATGATACCCCCCCTATACCAAGTAACTGCAACAACTTTGTTGGCGCCTGCTACCAGAACGGTAAACCTACCTCGTCAGTAACTTGAGCGTCACGTTGAAACACGTGCGGTCTAGCCTGTTTCCCCTCGTTTTCTTACTCAGCAACAACCACCGGGTTATGCCTGGCGGGAGATTTTATCAACTGCCCATGCAACAAGTGTGGTGACTTTACTGGCGGATGCTCGGACAGCGACTGCGAGGGAGACTACGTGTGCGCACACGGAAAAAAGAGTTGCTTCACAGGAGGGAATTATTGCACTGCTGGAATGTACGAAGGTTGCAGTTGTCGGATGTAGTAAGTTCTAAGCGCAGACGCACTGCAGAAAGAGCATCGATCGGCGATCATCGTCGAGACCGTTGTTGCTATAACTTCGCGTGCGGGGCGACACGAGAATCCTTTATGATGCTTCCTCAGATACAGTCGACTTTCTCATAACGTATACCAATGGGACCGCCCAAACCCAATACATCACAGGGTATATACAAGTGGATAAATGCCCACGATAATAGGGGTCGGAGCAGAGGTGGTTGTGACTTGGAGGTAGCACCCATGTATGAGTGAGCACGTGAGAGGGCGAGAACGAGTGTCTGCATGAGAACAGAAAGAGCCGTGTCATCAATCTGGCGCTAAGCGAGCAACATGTCGCTTGTATAAGCATCACCGTGGGGTGCTTCCGCGCAGAGCCCAGTTCAACCACTGGGTCATGCCAGCCATTCCGGTACGGAATGGCCTAGTTTTATGGAAATGGTCGATTTTCTGATGCTGCTCATTCGTTGCCTAAATTCCAAGATTCCAGCACCATCGCACCATACAAATGTGTCCTCGGTGTGCCCGGGAACGTGTCAAGAAGCTATGAAAGATTGATATGGCGTGTCCATTGAAGTGTTACAAAAATCTGGAACGTTTATAGGCATGGATCTGATGGACTACATATTGAGCCCTTGGATCCGTCAAACATGCTACCATGGAGCTGGAATCTAACGTCAGTTTCGTTCGCCCGTTTGGATCTTTTGTTGACGGCTATATGGCCCTGTATTGAATACATCAAATGATGCAGGTTAATACCACATATAATACTCGTTGGTCCCATTCGACAACTTCAATACGCCTCGGAAATATTTTAGCTCATTTCGAACATCTCCCCTACTGAATCTAACATGTACCCCACCAGGATTATCTATGCCCTTGTCGTTGCCGCTACCTTGGCGTCCGCAACACCGTACGGGTTCAAACGTGATGTACTTAGTGCTCTTCCATTTCCTTCACGAGCAGAACGACGATCGCTGACGGAACCATTCTCCAGGACATCGACATGCCGAGCTACTGCCATGACACCTTCGGTAGTTGTTGGGCCAATGGTAAAGCGTCTGTCCAACTTCTGCAACCTGCCAAGACTTGTATTCAACCACAGATTGTGCACCCACATTCTCCGACCCAACTAAGACCCTCGGGCAGTGCACTGCAGGCCCATACAATGCATTCCAGCAGACGTCATTGTTGTATTACTGTGAAAGCTCAAAATAGATCAATCGAGCATACACCTCGCAAACATACTATGCGGTAAGGTGAAGTGGTCTTCAACCCACTGACATTGCGCTATACACACATTACATGTATATGGCTGGAGCTTCAGGGACACACAAATATCGTGTGCCGCAGCTCGTACTGCAACAGCCTTTCAATGGTCATCGATCATCGATCATCAGTGGTCACTCACTCTACGGTGCACGATTTAAATGCTCTCCTGCATCCCGGGTGCACGTTTCAATTAAATAGCTTTGCCTTTCTCTACAATCAAATGCAGCTCCACAAACAGTACAGCTATCGTACTAGTAGATTAGCGAATCAAATTTTCACAAGGCATACATGCAATAAGGAAAGGAGCAAGAAATGAGAAGATATGGCAGAGAATACAAAACGAGTTTTGATAATTCATTCATAAGCTGATTGACGGGTTCTGAGAGAAGGTCAATTTTTGGAACCGGGATGCCCGATGAAGCGGACATGATGCATGATGGAAGAACATTGGGTTATGCTTAAAAGACGGCGTAGTCGAATGCGTCGGCCTAAAAACAAGGGCGTGTATTTTAGAAGGGCAAGGAGAATTCACCAGACAGTGCTCCAGGTCTCGGAGCTACATGAGCAAGGACAAAATTGAATAGGTCAATTTGAATTCCCAAAGTGTCCGCCGGAGACATCGCATACAAAATAAGGAGCAGTCCTTTGACAAAGCGAATGCGCGATGTTACAAGAGGCCGGGAAGTCAAAGGCTCGGAGACAGGCAAATCAACTACTGGGAGCGAAGGTGACATCCTGTGTAACCAGAGGTCCAGAACCGATAACTAAGATCTATGTACATGCTGAACGGACATACAACATTCAGAAAGAGTTAAAGGTAGATCAGTCATTTCCTTTTCCCTTCGGCGTGCCAAGTGGCCCCAGAACACTCCATCACTATTCCTCTTTTGCTTTTTCGCGCCCATTCTCCACATACACACTCAGTTTACTTCCTGTTCGACCCGAACGCGAGATCTCCCGTCCCTTGCGCCTCATCTGGCCTTAGCCGGTGTCTGCCGCGACCTGCTCGCTGCCTGTCCCACCCGCGCAATTCGTTCCGACGCGGTTGGCGCAGCAGGTCTGCAGGTTTTTCCCAACCGCATTCATACTAGCACTTCACGCAATACTCTACATTGCAGGACTGCCACGGTTGTCGTTGTTGAAACCATCAATAATCTTGGGGCTGGTAAGGAAAAAACGCGTGATAGATATCGAGTCTGCCGTTTGCAAGCGAATTTCGTTCTGTTCGCTGGTTCACCGGCACTTTTGTCGGGAGAAGACTAGGTATGTGAGTTGGTGGCCGCCAGTTCAGCCTAGTCATTTCGGTACCGAATGGCCTGGCTCTACGAAAATGCTTCCAATTTTCTAGTGCCGTTCATTGGTCGTTCAAACTCCAGAACGCCAGTGCCATCCGACCATCCAATTGTTCACCGCCGAGTGTGCCCGGAAACAATGATATGTCAGCTGGCGCGTTGACGTTGATTAAAGTGTTACAAAGACCTGGAACATTTACAGGCATGAATCTTATAAACTACATATTGTACCCTTGGTCCGTCAAACATGTCACCATGGAGCTGAAATCTAACATCATGATCGTTCGCTCGTTTGGCATCTCCTGTTGGCAGATATATGGTGTGGGTGATGGCCCTGTATCAAATCCATCATCAGGTTACGCATTTGCTGGCGCGATCCTAGGCGGGGATCAGGTAAATGCCCCATATAACACTCGTTTGTTTCGCTCGACACCTCCAACAGGCCTCAGAAATCCGAGATTTTAGTTCATCTCAAACATCCCCCTTCTGAATCTAACATGTACCCTACCAAAATCATCTATGCCCTTGCTGTTGCCGCTACCTTGGCTTCCGCGACACCCCACGCGTTTAAACGTGATGTACTTAATGCTCTTCCACTTTCTTCGTGGGCAGAACAACGATCGCTGACGGAACCATTCCCCAGAACATCAACATGCCGGACTATTGCCATGACATCTTCGGTAGCTGCTACGACAATGGTAAAGCGTCTGCCCAACTGCCGCAACCTGCTAAGACTCGTGTTCGATCACAGAGTGTACACCCTCATTCTCCGACCCAAATTATACCCTCGGGCAATGCACTGCGGGCCCATATACAGCATGCTTTTGCAACAAGTGTAGTGACACGATTGGAGATTGCGACGATGATAACTGCAATGGAGCACGCGTTGAAAAGTGCTTAGACAAAAAGCAAATCGTCTGCATCAGTGAACACGGAACGTGTACTGCCGGACAGTACCAGGGATGCCCTTGCTATTAGTAACACGGGCATTCTGTGAAGAGAGCGTATTGTAGTTACCATCGGGACCGTTGTGGAGACCACTGCGGAAGTGCAAAGGTACCCCATGATCTCTCTGCCCTCAGCTACATTGCATTCCTACAGAGGTGATTGTTATCTCGCGCATTACTGTGAAAGCTCAGATTTGATTGATCGAGCATGCACCTCGCAAGCATACTGTGCGGTAGGATCGAGCGATCTTCAACCCATTGACATTGCGTTATACATGCATATGGTTGGAGCGTCCAGGACATGTATATACCGTGTGGCGAGCCCGCATTTCAACAGCCTTTCGATAGTTGTCAGAGGTTACCCACTGGTGCGCACTTTGAAGGCTATCCTGCCTTCCAGGAACATGTTTCAATGAAATAACTTTACCTTTTACCACAACCAAATCTAGCTCCACGAACAATGAAATTACTGTAGATGAGCGGATCAAATCTTTGCAAGGTATACCTGCAATGTCTGGGAAACGTGTAAGAGATGAGAGGATACAGTAGAGAAAGTCAAATGAGCTTTAGCAATTCATTCATAAACTGACCAATGGGTTCTGATGGAAGATCAATTTTTGGAAGAATCGGGATGCCCGATGAAGCGGACACGATGCAAGAACATTAGATCATGCTTAGCATGCTCCAAAGTCAACGCAGTTGAGCGCGCCGGCTTGGCGAGGAGAACTCACCAGAGAGTGCTTGAAGCGAGCTACAGGAGCAGTAATGAGCCGGACAATTCGAAAGCCCAAAGTGTTCAAGGTACACCTCAACGCAGCGAACGCGTTACGTCACATAAAGTTGGAGACCAAGGGCTCGGAGACAGGCAAGTCAAATCGGGAGCAGAGAAGGCAAGTTACTGGAACCACAGGGAGATAGGAGACAACGGCTGCAGTTGAATCATAGCAGTTTCAGTCGATGGAACGGATACCAACTCAGGGAATGGCTGCCAGCTCATTGAATCAGGAAAGGAGGAATATGAGACAGAGACAGATACTAAGTCCACCAATATGAAACGGTTTCACGATAGGAGGGAGGTTTGGCCGATCGGTGACGGTCATACGAAGAGACCTGTTGAACTAGATGATCACGTGGCATGAGTTGGTCTCTTTTCAATATTTCTGAAAAAATTCTCCCTGGCCTCCGAGTTAACATGTTTACTGAACAGAAGTGGATCCGACATATTCTCGGGTGGATGGTGGCTGATTTGCACCGTTCGCCCTCGTTTACACCCGCACCGAACTTCGGCATTTCGTGGTCTCGTACTACCCAGCGAATGGTTAGGGCTAGTCCAATTGACTATGCTAGTGGTGTCAAACGCTAGTGTCGAGGCTGGAACCACGTGAGAGGGTTTATGAATACATCTCGTCCCAGTCATCGTCGTTGGTGGCGCGGGATGTGTCACCACCATCGGCACTCTCCAATGATCGTTGAATGTTTACCCCGGACACTGGTATCTGAGTGTTGGCCGATTTCCTCGGTTCCCCTTGTTCCATCTCATCAAGAACATCCCACATATCCTCGTCGCCACCCGTTGGTCCAGATGGAGGGCCACTTTGTGGTGAATCTAACAGCGGCTCTGGTTCATCAATAGCCTCCCAGAGACTCGCTTCATCTATGTCCATCGCGCTTGCTTCGGGATCAGTTCTAGTTGAAGCTTCCCCAGGTAGCATTGCTGGATTTCTCGTGCTTATGGATTCGGAATCGGCACTCGCTGCGCGGAGTATCGCAAGTCGCTCTTCCTCGGCTTTGATTACAGCATCAATATCAAAGTCATCGTTGTCCGCCTCCGAGGACGTCGGAGGAAGCGAAGGAGCGCGCGAAGGCGCTTGGTCGTCTTTGAGCTGGGGGTTCTCGGTTTCTGGTCCTCCGTTATCTTCGGCCGCTACAAGCGTAGGTCCGGTGAGATCAATGACGTCCGAATCATCAGGTAGCTTCGCTTCCTTTGTGACGCCTTTGAATTCGTCCCGCCAGACACTCAAGCGAACCTAAATTTTGGTCAAGGACAAACTCAGGCGAGGCCGCGGACGACATCTTACCTGCATGCGTTTGGAATGGCACAGTTTCTCAACGCGGTTGATTGTATCCTTGAATGAAGTCTTTGGGTACATTCTGTGTGACCAGAACTGGTATACTTGCAGGAGCCGACTGAGATCTGCGTGCTGGACGAGATGTATGTCAGTATAGGCGAACAACATTTAATGAGAACAAAAGTGCACCTCGTTTCCTTTTCCTTTGGGTTTAAAGCCCTTGATGTCCTCGATGAGCGACGGAAAACCGTCCGGTCCGACCAGCCTCTCCTCATCCATCTTTGGCAAAACTTTCCGGGTTGTTTTCTCCTTGTCATCAGGCCCTCTCTTTCCCTCATCTTTCCCAGGTTGGTCCTTCCCCATGCTGCCAACAGCCCCTGGTCCCGAGCCGCTTGTCAAGACCTGAGATGGACCTGTTTGTCTTGCACTCGCATGTCTCGCCTCGGCTTCCTGAGCAAGCTTTTCGAGGTCCAAAGCAGGTGCAAGCGGCTTGTATCTCAAATCGTCGTCCTCCCCATCCTTGTCGATGTCGGCGAACAAAGCATCGACGTCTGATGGTGGGGCAGGCGTTGCGCGTTTCGGAGGCCGTTCGTGCTCGCTATCGCTACCAGAGAGAAATAGGGAATTACGAGGGCGTTTTAATGGGCTAGATTCGTCATCGACGGGCGCAGACTTGGGTGGAGACGCGAGGGGCGCGTCCCAGATGTCATCGAGAGACATGGGAGAGGGGAGGACACGCGTTATATGTCCATGTTTGCGCGTCGTGATTCGCTCACACATTACGTAATATCCTGCAGGGATTCAGGAACGAGTCGGCGTGACGGCTCAGCACTTTTCTTCTGCTGTCTTGCTGGCCGGTCAGCCAGCGCTAGTAGCCCCCACTGGAACTCCCTACGCTGCCCCTCCTTTGCTTTTTCCTGCCCACCCTCCTCCCCCTCTCTCAGGTCAGCTCCCATTTGATCCAAATGCGAGATCTCTCGTCCCTGGACTGCATAGAGGCATACGCGACTTGATGCCTCGGCGTGACGCCGGACTTGCAGATGGAGCATAGAAATCGGGAGCATGTGAACATGGTTTATCACCAGGGAAATCACCGAAAGGATTGGATTTCCGCAAATATTATATGGTAAGGTCCTGTCGTGACGTCTGTGCCGATATTATGTAGCAAACATACAACATGAGAGATGGCAGCATCCGCGCGCTTCGACGTGATGAACAATCAACCTACAAGTCCACCAGGCCATAATCGAGATCCCTTGTTTACTGGCAAACGTGGGACGATGCCGAGAACTGCGAAAATAAATAGAAGAGCAAAAGAGGCACAGTTTGTGACTTGACATACAAATCATGTTTCCGGGTGCATGAATTGGCGGTGGCAACGAGGCAGGATGAGAGGAAGTGCAACGACGGAAGTAGGAATAATGAAGCACAGTCCTTCAACATCACAGTTTTGTCATATATTGATGTCAGAGAAATCTCCACTCCGTGTCGTCCATGAGTACAACAATCAAACTTAATTCCAATCGAGCGGATTGTTTAGAGCATCCGAAACTTGATGAGATCAGTCACGGGAAGACAAGGATAAGTTTCATGTTTGGCACGTAGACACTGTCGGTAAGTGATTGCAAGGTAGGGCGGCAAGCGGGTAGTCCCCTGAACCCAGTGGCACGCCTTGCAAGTTGGCGGCGAGCTAAAACACAAACACGCACAGAAAGGAGAGTGAATCATTGTTGCACTAGTGTGTTACTTTTTACACAGTGCATCCGTGGAAAAAACCAACTGTACGACCATGACTCAGCTAGGGGCGATCGTTGCGCCTTGCCAGAGCACGCGATGTCTTGTAGGCTTCGCCCAAGAAAACAGCGCCCGAGCTACGTGGCCCTTGCAGGCATCGACATCGAAGACCACGGGAACGCAGCAGGTCCCTCCGATGGCCGGCCGATAGACGAAGAGAGCAACAGTGAAAGCGAATTCGAACCCGACAAGGGGCCAGGAGGTCCCCAAAACGCGCCATCCAGCGGCGGGGATGGAGGCACAGATGTCAACTTGGATACAGAATCCGATGCGGGGGAAGTACTGAACTTGGAACATAAAACGGGGCCACGTCAACGAGCGCGCAAGCCTCGAACCCAGGTCGTCACCTCGGCCGAGCAAGACAGTTCAGCCATGTTCGCGTCCTTGAAAACACGCAAGGAACAGTCGCGCAGGCTTCCTCCCAAGACAAAAAAGGCCGCCCAAGCACCCTCTGCGACGCCTCGGGTGGCAAAGATGTACGCGTTACCGAATCCGAGCGCACATCATCGACACCGAGCAATACCAGTGTTCCTCAGGAAGGAGAGGGTCGAGCGACTCATTGAACCTCCTTCGTTGTTCAAGGAATCTCATGTCGCTTCAACGAACAGTATGACTGTCGATCCTTCGTTAACCGCAAGGGTTAGCAAAGCCTGGGGCTTTAATATCGGTGCTGGTCCGGTCTGGCAGATCATGGAAGACAGGTCTTGTTACAAAGAAAGTGTCAGCTCAAGCACTACTTCTGAAGAGGAGTCTTCACGCCGTCCCAGGGTCTACCGAAACATATCCATACGGTCTGGCTGGGAGGTGCTATCCCATCGGTATGTGGTAAACGACTATCATCATGATCTGCACTTAAGTTGTCCTCCATTTAAAATAGGGATGCTCTACAGTATTTACCCGCAGATGCTGTCGTGACTGGAGACTCGCACTCCGGGTCGTCGACCCGAGTTGACTGTCACATGGGCCCGCATGACGAACAGACACGTGTCACCCTTAATATGTTCGACAGTGTTGCTACCTGTACGCGTTTGCACTTCATCCCGTGATCGACAATGACTTGAGTAAGCTTCAAGCCGAGTACTTTGAGGACGGTACGGGATACGCGTTTAATGCGGGCTCTCCGGTGTGGGGGATAGATTGGTGCCCGACATATCAAGCAGATCGCTCTGGTAAGAGCACCAATATTCATTAGTATACGTTGCACACTCAACTGCAGTCAGCTCGGGAGTTCAAACATTACTTGGCTGTCGCTCCTTTTCCGTCGCGTTCCCATGCGCCGAGTATTGGTGTCAACGTCGCTCGTCCCTCGCCTGCTTGCGTCCAACTGTGGACTTTGAGGTCCAAAACCCGAGGCGCGAATGGGATAGATGAAAGTCATGATCTAACTGAACCAGCCGAAATTTGCTGTGAAATGGTTTTGTGTATGGAAAGTGGGCCAGCCCTAGAACTTAAATGGTGCCCTTTGCCTGCTCACGACAAGGTGTGTCCCCTTCCTTTTCGATGCGTTGACAAGGGGCTAAAGTAACGCCAAGTGGGAAGGTGCACGATCGAGAAAACCTCGAAAGCTAGGTTTATTGGCTGGAACTTTCGAAGATGGGTCTCTATCGGTATACGTTATACCGGATCCTCAGGATGTAAGACCCCCACGACACGAGACCACTTTGCCTGTCTTTGGTATACACTTTTTTTTTGTGGCCATCGCAAGATGCTTACGTGCCTAGTAAAGCTACCCGAACCAGTACTACGCATTGAACACGATGGGGCATCATGCTGGTCTCTCGATTGGGCCAACAGTGAAGTCATCGCCGTAGGCCTCACAAATGGTGAGATATCGCACATGGCAAAAGTTTATGCATTTTGATGCACTTGAAGGTTGTCTTGCTGTCTACAATGTCAAGCACGCATTGGATAACGACGAAGCGCTTGGCAAGTCACCTGATCGGTTTCCATTCCTTCCTCGCCGCATACTAACAGCACACAGAGATCTTTCCCACCCATTTTATCGCTGTACACCAGTCTGCCATTCGTGCACTCGCATGGATCCGCGTACCGCCTACGGATGGCTCGGGCGCGCACAGCCCATCCGAAGATCCAACTATCATCGCGAGTGGCGGTTACGACGGCGTAGAATGTCTCACTGACATCCGGGAGCCGCACGGGAACGTTGTCAATCGTACGAGAGGCACGTTCGTTTACATTAACCCGCGACGTTCATTGAACGGGATTGTCGACCAACAGACGTCATCAATAGCGTGGCCTATTCCGCGTACGCCACCGGGCCAATTATGATTGACCATGACAATGCCGTCAAGTCGTATTCTGTGTCGCCAAGCATGTTAGGACGGGGCCATATCCTCATGGAACCTGATGGGCCTATTTGGGTCGGTCTCTTTTCTACTCTCACGAGATGTATCCGATTGCTCGCCCTAGAGCGTGAGCGCGTCCGACTACCATCCACAACTCGCCGTCGGATCGGCTGATGGGTCGTGTACGACTACCAACACGCTCAGATCCACGCGCCGAGGCGGAACAGTAGTGCGTCACACGCGACCACCAACACTCGACACACTGATGAGCATTTCATTCCCAGCCGTTTCTCGCTCACAAGATCTATCAGCTCGATTACAGCCGCAAAACTGGCGAATTCCGCATGCTCGAGCACTTTCTTCCGCAGGTCAGTCCTGGCGACTTCGGTTTTCCAGCCGCTAAGAAAAGCTTCTGTCAGGAAACGCAAGATCGGTCGACCAACGTGAAAAGCAAGACGGAAGAGACGGAAGACGCGGACGCCAACGGTCGCACCACCAGCACCGGCATATGGCCGCCCGAGATCGGGGTGCACCGCGTGGTGTGGAACAATGGGAACGGCCTTGGAGGCGCACCGCTACTCGCCTCTGCGACCGGGTCGGGACTGTGTCGTGTGGACTGGCTCATGGGAAGATGGCTCAAGGACAAGACGCCATACGTGAGCATACCAAAGATGCGAAAGGAGGTCGAGGGGTCGTCGGACGAGTCGGACGAGGACGCATGAGCATGGTCTGGGGACTACGTCCAGCATGATATCCGGGCGTCTATGAGATCGGTATACTAATGTAGTGATAGTCTACGATGACGGTCAGCGGTGACACGCAGCGTGTCATTGGCACACGCACACGAGACAAAACCGAACGAGGCCGGTCCACCCTCACTTGGCCTTGAACAAGTTGTTGTCCTTGAGCGTTTGTCGGTGGAGCAGTCTCAAGCGCCGCTTCTCTGCCTTGCCGCCAGGCCCGTCGTCTGGGAGCACCTTGGGTTTCGCGAGCTCCCACAGCCATGCGGGGTACTCTTCGTCCGGCTTTGCAAGCACGGGCGGTTCGCCCTTGAGGTAGTTGAGCCCGGTCATGACCGTGCCCGCCGAACACAACGACGCGGCGTCTTCGAACCGTGAGCGGCGCGACAAGTGACCTGGACGTCGGGGCACGTACTGCTTTTGGTGGGCTCAGAGGGCGACGCGGCTGGCGGCGGCTGCTCCGAGCTGGGTGTGCTGCCTGACGCTGAGGCGAAACCGCGCGCCAACCAAAGGGAAAACGGTCTCTGGAGCGCCGTTCGACCGAGGGCAGGGAGAGACATGCTCACTGTTTTGAATTTGGCTTGCATCATGGGGCTCGCACGTCCGCCGTGACCAGCGTGACATACTTCCGACGTTTCTCCGGCGCCCACCACCAGAATTAGTCAAGAGGACATTGCATGTACGGTAAATACAAGAAAAGCGGCCGATTGAACTACATATTATACGGCCCAGCACAGTCACCCAATGCTCTATACCCAATATCGACGCATCGTCGACCGTCCAAACCGCGCAAACGAGTCACAATTGTTCAGAATAACCCAGACCCCGGGAATAACTGTGACTCTTCGTTGGCATCTGGGTCGTCCTCCGCACCATCGGCGCGAACCAAGGGCTCTATATCGGGTGAGAGACTGTACGGTGTAGCCGGGTGCAGTTCCGACGGAGATTGTTCCTCGGGCATATAGGGCTCATGCTCAAACGGGTCAATGTCTGTATCCGGTGTCGCCAGTGGAAGCGGCTGCATGGGATCCAAAGGAACAACTGGTTGAACAGAACGCGTTGGTGGAGGATCGTTATGTGGCGGAGATGGCGGAAAAATCAAGGCTTGCGGGGGAGGGGGCGTAGCCAAAAGTCGAGTTCCGACTGGAGGGTTGCGCTGCAGAAGTGTTTGTGCAACTGGCTGAGGACGGGGAGGGTTTGGGTTTGCAGAGGGTTTGGGTTGGAGGTCGTACTCAAACTACAGCAAGTCAGAATAGGAGGTGGAGACAAGTCAAGAGCAACTGACGGCCGCAAAGACTTCTTCCTTTCGTTTCTTCCCTTCATCCTTGTCGATACAATAACAAAGGTACAGGACGTCCGCACTGCATCTTGGTCATCAATATGTTCCAGGGGTACTCAAGCACACTCACGTATCCTCCACGAGACCAACACAGAATAAACCGACCAGCGCTGTCACGCCACCCGCCAACACAGCAGCCCCCAAGGCAGAGTCCGGAGCGCTCAAGGTATGGGCGACAAACAGGTAAGTTGACAGCGCAAACGGGAATGTAAGCGTCAAAGGTGTGTAGGTAAGCATCGTAAGTTGCGCTGTAAATGAATCAGTTCCTGGTTCCAAAAAGGTGAAAATAACGCACGTTCACTCTTGAACTTGCGCCTGAAGCGACCCGCTCCTGCAGATTCAACAGCTGCTGTGAGGGCACGTGCTCGCCTTGCACCCGGGAAGAAGGGATCACCGGTAAGACCAGTATACACGAGCGCATACTTGCTAAATGACGTAGTCACGCTCTCCAAGTAACCTACTGCCATACCAGCACCAATGGTGAGTGGCTGAAGCCAAGGCCGGAGCAGAAGCGGAAAGTATGAAGGCAGGAGGCGCAATGCAATCGTCAGGAGTGTGAGCATACGAATGCCAGCCATTATGAATGCACTCAGGACAATCGACCCTAGGGACGGATAAGTGGACCGAAGGATCGCTGCGTGAATAATATGTGTATCCGTTGGAAGCGGTGGAGGTTGATTCGGGCTGGTACCAAGACAGACGAATGAGGAAACATAGTGCCGGATGATACAAGAACACTCACTCCGCATAATACCATGCGCCAATGACCCCAGCGCAAGTAGTGCGTAAGATGCCTCGCGCAACACCCCAGCTCCAGAGCCACACAATAACGGTACCAAAGATGGCCCAATCTGCCCATTCTTTGATGTGCCATTCAATTTGGCCATGGACTGTTTGGAAGTAGCCCACCAACAGGAGACGGAATATGAGCGTGACGAAGGGGATCGAGGCGATCAATATGATGAGCAGAATAGTAGGGGAGAGCGCCAGGAGGAAAGGATTAGACATCAAAAGTTGCGATGTGAGGTCAAGAATGGACGATGTGGTATGGATCTTGCGAGGGAGATCGATGAGACGTCGAGCAGTAAAAATTGATAGGATCAGAGGGACGATTGAAAACAATCGAAGTCTAGAATGTAAGTGAGACTACGTTTTTCGAACGAATAGCGTCATGCATGACTTACCCGACAGTCTCGCCCCATGTTGGCTCCTGATCACCGTCCCACATAAAACTGCCGATGAAAGCCCATATAGCAGAAATGAAGAGTGTGACTGGTATAAATACTGAAGTGACGACCATGACGGGCTTAACGAATATCCGGAGGAGGAAGATGTGTGCATAAGCAACGGTGGCGCTTACGAATGTCAGGATAGTGAGTAACGGTACGGTGTGCAGTAGAGTGCGATATGGCAATGGGCCTCGAATCTTTTCGGGCAGCCGAACGACGAAAATGAGCAAGATGGAAAAGAAGAGACATATAGTGACACCAGTACACCATACGACAGTCCAATGCGAATCGTTGAACTTCCGGCGGGCGCGAGATATATGACGAGGGTCCGGAAGGGAGAATACGTCAATGGGACGAGAGGTACCGTCTCTTGGGAGGAGTGAGTCCGTGAGCGATAAGGACACGGGTTGCCGAGAATGAGGCGGTGGTGGCGGAGGGGGAGGTGACTGTGGGTGCAGGGCAGGCTGCGTTGGTCGGTGAGATGGACCTGGTAAGGGCCCTTGGGAGTCGAGGGAGGACCTTGAGGGGGAGGGGGAGGAAGCACGGAGACGCCGAGGGGGGGATGCTTGGTGAGCGAGCCAACCCTTTGGGAAGTCCTGAGATTCGGCTTGGCCGTAGTCAGATGCCATCAGTGGAATGGACTGGGATGCATGGCGAGAAGCCCCTGGGGGCATGTCTTCTTCGTCCAGTCGGAGATATGGATCTTCCACCTCTATTTCACGAACCCGACTCCTATGATCTCCTCTGCTGGACATCTTGCTCGCGCGAAGATGGGGGTCGTCGAAGTCGTCGAGGTCGCTACCGTAGTCGTTGCCTACACGGGACCCCTCGTCGGTTGTGAAGGAGAAGAAGAGAGGCTGTGAGGAGGACAGACTTGACTCTGTGTTCTGGTGCTGCAACAAAAACTGCGAGGCATACTGCGCAAACGACTTTGCCATCTCTCCAGCTCACCCTCTCGTCGATGCGAACGAAGCTGCCCAGAAATTTCGCGGCGCCGTCGTGGGCTGTGAAGCGTATAAGGCTCTGCCGTGCTGGCAAATTGGCTCAACAACCTAACCTGAGCTTGCGCACTCCCCGCATGCTGTGTGAACACCATTCCTAATCAGGAACATAAGACCTTCTTTGCCAATATTTGTTCCATTAGGGACGGTCTGATTGGCTCGTTTAATCTCTGAGGATCAATACCATGTAGACCCATATTGGCTATCCTTGCATCCTACCGTACCACCACTCCTTGCAGGTGAGCATGTTTGATTGTCAGCACCACAGGCCGGTGTTGCCAACCACCCCAGTGTGGAATATCAGCCGCTCAATCAACGACACCAAAAATGCAGTATCACCAACTAACATAACATGGCTCGTCATTGGCTTGTATGATAACGGGTGAAGCGCCTATTGTCATCATCGTAGAACGCTCTGATTCATCCCAGGACCTCCTTTAACTTCTCTGTCACCGGAATTTGTTCACTGCCACGTGCACCCCTGACAGCTTTGCTGTCTATCGTCTTGTGTTCTACGGAATACTTCCACAAAAACAGTGACAACACCAGCCAACACTGTGTTTACCATCCATATCACTGCAATTGAACATGCCCGTGCATGGAGGGCTGCGTTAGAGATAAGTGACAGGAATGAAGGGTAAAGAAAACAGATTCTAATAAAGGTGCAGACGTAGCCTGTGGTTCGTTAAGATATGTTACTCTGTCTCGACCCAGAATATCGTCAGTTACTAGTACTAGTATGTACATACTTAGTGGAGATGTAGGTTAAGTACAGAAAAGGTCGTTGACCATATGCAGAAAACGATCGCCCCAAAGTGGTATAAAATGCCCCGTCCGTCTTTCCTGTGCTACAAAGGGATATATCTATGTTACCTGGGATCTATGCGCGTGCTAATGATCATGCTGTCTCTGACGTCACACCACCACTTTCCTTCTCCTTGTTGGTTTCAGCCTCTGTCTCCTCAATACCACCGATGGAGTTTGTTGGGGTCATATCGGGGTCGTCGCCTTCGTTATTCGTACCTTTCTCGACATCCCCAGGCAATTTGGCCTCACCCCCCTGTACGGTTTTGCGGTCCAGAGAGTATGCACGTAGAAACAAGGCCAGAATCAGCGAAAATCCCGCCACAGGTGCGGCCATGATCCATATCGTGCTGATTGCTTCGGACCACGCATGCAAGACAGCATCGCGAAGGGCAATGTTCTGATTAGATTCCCGTAGTTAGCACCAGTTCGAATAGGGAATGAAGGGCCACCTCTTACAGGTATCAAATGGACCATGCCGACATTATTGTTCAGTTCAGCAGCCGTGGTACCGAGGCCAAGACTGGAAACATTGGGAATGAGCGCAAGTTTCGCGGGGAGGACGGTCGCGATGATGGCTTCTCCGACAGAAATTCCGACAGCACCCCCAACGGTACTGGACATCGCTAGTTTAGTACAGCTCTGGAACCCGATATTATAACAAGCCTACCGGAGGAACATGAAGCCGCTGGAGGCAGTAGCCATATCCTTTAGAGGCATAGCCGCTTGCAGTGCCACAAGCGGCACTTGGAACAAGCAACCTACTCCAAAGGACGCAATTAGAGGGAAAATCTCTTGCTCAGCGCTATGCATTGAGTGAGTAAAATAACGATCGGTCATAAAGGGAAAATGCCTACATGCTAGACGTATAGCTCAGCATGGTCATAAGTCCCATACCAAGGGTCATCAGGGCAAATGCTACCCATATTATCGGACGATAACTTCCTGTTTTCGACAAGAGCAACCCGGAGACAATCGAAATAAGGGAAGTCCCAAGTGAGAACGGGAGCATTCTATGAATTCCGTTTAAACTAATAAAGGAGCAATGAGGAGTGTGGCACATACTTGACTCCTGAGAAAGTAGCCGATGCACCGAGTACTAGGAAAACTCAGTTTTCATGCTTGTATAACAAGTTCGAAGGCAAACCTTGATAAAACAAAGGGAGGTAACTGGGTATTAAAAATTTAGTCGATTATGTAGTGTTCAGGCATTCATTACTCACTATGACGCGGAAAAGAAAACGACCGAATGAAAAAAAGTGATGACAAGGATGATGCCGGTGGTACGCGTCTATGGCAGCTCATTGGCACACTTCGAGTCAGTTGGAGTGATAGCTCACCTTGAATAGTCGTGCAGGTAGAATTGCAGAGCGGGTCGTGAACACTTCATTGACCCCACCACCGATAAGCAATACGATCCCGACAACAAGCGGAGCAATTGTGTTTGCGTCAGACCCTTGAGATGGTCAGTTAGCCACGCTCCAAGTGGAACACAACGGACGTAATGCATGCTCACATGAGGTCTGACTGTAGTCAAAACCGATGAGCAAGCAGACCACACCTGCGACGAAGCAGATAAGCCCAACAAAATCAAGTTCGGCAACCTGGGTCCGAATTGGACGGCTTTGATGAGGGTTGAGGTTGAGGAAAATAAAGAGAATGACCGCAGCAACACCACCCGTGGGACTGGAGGCCTGTCAACGCCAGAAACCGGGACGAAACAACAACATACAGGTTGATGAAGAAACACCATCTCCAAGAAACGTGTTCAGCGAAAGCCTGGTGAAATATGAGTAGGCGGCAAAACAACCGACAGGAATAAAAGACTTACCCCTCCGAGCAGCGGACCTACGACACTAGTGGCAAGGTTTATGAATGGTCCGCAACATCAGAACGGGAAAATCTTGCCTTGCAATACCATACGTAGCACCAATCGCCCCACCGTAGCGGCCTCGGCTGTAAGGTTGTGAGTAAGACATTGGGTGCGATAATCGCACTACGCACTCTTTCAGTGATACAATGTCCGAAATGGTAATGATCACAAGTTGTATGATTCCGCCGCCGCCAATACCCTGAATGGCTCGACACACGATCAACCAAGTCATGTTCTGTGCTGCGCCGCACATAGCGGAACCAAACTGATTATGGGCAAGTGAGCGCTCGAACATCATATGTGCCTGGAGTCCATACCAGAAAGATAATTATAGAAGTGTACAATATCGGCTTGCGTCCTGTGTATCGGTCAGGGCATTATCAGCACAGCGTGTGATGCATACATACCAAATATGTTTGACAGTTTCCCATAGAGAGGACCGAAAGCACCAGCAGCCAGCATGTATGCACTAGAACAAATCAGTATTAAGCAGCCCTTGGTGCGGAAGTGACGGAGAATTTGACACACCTGCCAACCCAGCCGTAATTATTTCCACCGCCGAGCTTCTCGACGATCGTCGGGAGCGCAGTCGCGACGATTGTCTATCACGACGATACCCACCCTCCAAATCAGAGCTCACTCAAAGACGATTGTACTCCCCGACTCACCTGGTCGAGTGCCGCCAAAAATGTGGTGCACATCAACCCAAAAAATACAATGCCCAACCTGTTCTTGGGCAAAACCTGCTCTTCCTGATTCTTCCATGACGCCCCCGGCCGTTCCTTGTCGGGGTGTGCGTCGTTCTGCGTAGTCGTGGCCATCGTGTGCGACGTCAATGTGACGCTCAAAACTGCTTTCTCTAGACGGGGCGTTGGGCGAGTAGATCACGATGGGTCAAAGTGAGAGAGAACGAGACCGAATGACGCCTGACCGAGGGAGGGACCCAGACATATATAAAAAACATCAAGCCGTGTCCTCAGATCCGGCACGCGGTGACTCCGACGTCGGACAATGGCAAAGTGGCCTCCTAATCGAGATGCTTCCGTTCCCTCCAAATGCAAAATCTCACGTGTCCATGACCAGCGTGTTCCAGTTTACAAAGCAGTCGGGTCATGCTCAGTCAGCCTTCTGCATACAGCCCTGATAATGAATTGCCCACCCTGTGAGCGAGCACGTACACCTCATCGGTCATACAACCGGACAGGTATGCGAACAACGCGCACTTGATGTGTGTTCAACCAGCTCCACTGGCAGCTGTGGTAGTGGAATCAATTGGCATGCGCGGACCCTGTGACGCCGTTGAATTGCTGACCAAGACCGCGCTGACGCTGCCATGCTGGTTAATCATCGACGGGAACATCGCGCCAAGACCCGAGCGACTGTTCTGGCAGCCCCACAGAACGTGGGAAGAGCAACGTATCGACGGTTACTACTCGATGTCTTGGCCTTGTGACGGATGGCTTGTCTGCGAAACTCAGGAACAAGGAACGCCCGTGTCCCATGACAATGACGATATGACGAATCACATTGTCGGACGGCAACGACATCTCACAAAGGTAGCCTCGGCGAGTCAGTGACGTGTTCGGGTGACGAGAAACATACTGACACATCTTGGCTCCCTTCAACGCCACACCAGCGATCGAAAGCCAATCGGCTATTTGTCGGATACACACAGCCGCAATCTGCTCTCGTCTCAAACTGGTAGCGGCAGCCCCTGTCATGCCACAGAGAAAAGGGTCAAACCCGATCGACGAACTCTATGCGAGCTGCTTCTCATGGGCTGCCTGCCTCATTGACCTCACAGCAAAGTTCGTTTGAATGAACCCGGTGACCACCGTGTCTCATGACGAACTCAACAAGTCGACTTCAAAGCAATAGCACAATCAACCCGCCCATCTTATCCCAGCCATCCCCAAATGAACGCCGCGACAGCGACTCCTGTTCAGAACGCTCTCACATGTGCTTTGACGGTCAGACCTGACCACCACCCTTGAATAGATGGTCTATATCGGGACACCATCATACCGTGAGTGGAGCCATCGTGTAATCCTTCTTTGCCATTGCAGAAAAACAATCGTAACATGCCGCGAGGCTGGCGAGTTTGCTATCACTACGATCATCTCTCTACCGATGAGACAAGATAAGACGACGGTCGCAAGTACCAACCGAACCATGTCACGTGTCTTGTTTCGTATTTCGGATCCCCTGCTTCTGCATAGATGCACCAGCAGACAAATCGATCTGGAAGAGGGCGTATAACGTGAATGCCACCTCAATGAGCACTCTCATCAAAGGTCGGACATCAGCGAGTGGGTAGATCATATATCTTTCTTGGTGGTTCTGGTCGTTTTATATGGTAAAGAAGCACGCGGTAATGAACGACCCCTCCTAGTCTTGTGTGTCACTCGACCCCCTGTTCGATTGGGGGACGAAGCGTTTCAGAGGCTACCTAAATCCTTAGTCCTAAGACTATTTGGTGGCCCGGATAGTATTTCATACCCGTCGCCCCGGGTGCAGAAGCAGATTACTGGAGGACCGAAAGGTCCGTACGTAACATCACTCATTGAAGGCGCGCTATTTACTCTGTCAAATCTGATAAGATGGCCTTGCTCGACTCCCGTGGTTGATCATACAGTAGTTGGACCTCGTCGGTGCCGACCACCGTGCCGGTGACCCCGGACCGAAACACGTCCCTCGCGTCATGTCATGTTGACCCGCGAGCGTATGCGTCATTCTGCAACAGTCCCAACGGTGCCCTCGGACCAGTCGCCCAGCGTACACGCGGATCCCAAATCAATCCATTCCTTCCGGTAGTCTTCGCAGTCGGCTTGTTCGGAGGCCACTCGGGTCAGCGTCGTCATCATTTCGGTTCCATCATCTCTGCAACGCACTCACTCGCCCGAAGCGAGATGTACATATATGGCGGGCGTGCTGGCCCGGTCAGCGTCCGCGCATCGAATCACCTTGTTCGGCCACCCGGTCGATGCGGTCATTTCGGTTCCACTGATCGTCTTTGCGGCCACAGATCGGGCCAAGCAGCGGGTCGGATTATGATCTGCGCGCGCTCTTGGTCCACCGGTCGGCGCGGTCATCTCGGTTGGAGTCATCTCTATGATGAACCGCCGAGCACTGGTCAGCGATCCAGAGCTGCGAGCACACCCGCACGTGCTGTACGACAGCCCAAAGGACCACATCGGCGCGCGCATGCACGTGCACGTAGTCATATCTCCACATACAGCACCTCACCCTGATAACCCGCGCCCCTTGGCACGCGCCATGGGTTACAAGTCCCGCTGCGCGGCAGTCCAAACGCCTACGTACGGTAACGGAATGGAAGCGGAAAACGGCCAAAGCCCAACACCACCACCCTCTCCTTTAGGTCATTCACAGTGCGTTCCCCTCGTCACCCACCGCACCGTCACAATCAAAGACCGGGGTAGATAAGCCAAACCCCCTATCCTACGAACGTGCCTCCCCTACCCACACGCGCAGCCAACGAGAACGTCCAGGACCTTCGATCCACCCCACCGCGCGAACCCAGCCGCACGTCGTTCAACAAAAGAAGACAGACCGATCGAACACGTGCGCGCCGGGCGGCGTTTATCAGATAGGACCTGGCATGTTCCCCCACGTTCAGGGATGGGCCTAACCCAAATGGTTGACATGCTGGGTTATCGGCGATGATGGGATCGCACGTCCCGCCTTTTGACTACATGCGCAACACAAAACCCAATCGACGTCATGCGCAATCGATCAGACCCGGCCGACGTCATCTCCTATGTTGCCCGCAGGGCCAGTCAATGGCCGAGATCGGTTGCAGGCTCAGCCCAGTCTTGATGTCATTCGATCTGGAGAAAGAACGACCTGCTCGCCCGGCCAGGAACTTCGCACACACCGCGCACGGCAGCCAATTCGACTGCTTGCATAGCCCGAAAGAACCCAAGTGAAACAAACTGACTCTGGTGCAATGATCATGGACAATCATGAACCAGTCCATACGACTGCCCCGTGGGCCGTTTCAAACGTGCCAAAGGTCCCTCCGCAGTCGCCCATGCTGCGCTGGACGCCGGAACGCCGACGGAGGGGGGTCACAACAACTCCTCTAACGCCCCACCCATCACCGATCGTGTATCAGCACAGCACAGCGTCTTGCGCATGCCTGCGATCACGACAGCATCCCCAGAGGCTGTGTAATCCCCACCTCTCGCCTAATGTGCTCGCCGTTCGAACCACCCAACCCTCGTACCCACATCTTCTCCGGTCGACCCCGCCTACAATTGGTAAGAACGCGGCGGCCTCGAGGTGATTACAACGAGGGCATTCGCCGGGTGCCGGACCAATTTGTCACGAGAACGAAGGAGGCATTTTCCAATATGAACCTTCGTCATGCACATGTGCGCCTACCCTTCGTCATAGAGAAGCTCGCATGTGAAAGGCGGGGTTGAGGCGGAGGCGGAGAGACGAAATGAACACGAATGGTTTAGCGTCCACGGGTGGCGGGTCCTGTGATCATACGTCATAGGAACGCAGCAGTCCGCTCGACGAGATCGAAGGCCAACGATCGGGCGTCAATGTGGGTATCGAGGGCGGGCGTCGCCACGTGGCCGATATCGTACCATAGTAGTTTGTGGAGTAGATCAAACGACTTGCTGTGCGACAGCAGTAGCTACTCTTCGAGAACCTTTGAGGCGCTGATTTGAAGACGCATGTAGAAGACCCAGAGAAGACCATTTTCCGGGAATACAGGATGCCCGATCTTGCCGGCGAAGGACAGTGGGTAACCCTGCAGGATTCTTGGTCTCCGTAGCGCGAACAGCTTCAAGGGGAAAGGCAGGTACAGCAGGTGCCAGCACAGCCCCCCGCAGGGCTAGTACAGTGCGCCGGTACTGGGCAAAGAGGGTAGATAGCGGCCATGCGGGCTCCGCGAGGCAACTACTTTCTCTTCCGGGCGCGGGAATGAAACGAACGTGGGCAGCATGTGAGGCGCACATATCACGATGACGACGTCGACGGCAGTGAAGGCAAGGGTTCCGTGGTGCGATGCAGGTCAGGTACATAGACAAGCGGGTAACCGTACGCGCGCGCATGTTACCGGTAAAGCAATAAGATGAAATGGAAATGGGCGATAGGATTGCACATAACTGAAGCGTTCGCGTAGATATGACGCGAGCACGCGGCAATCCGGGGGCCAACGAGTTCCGATACCGGAACTCGACCCATAACGACCTCTGTGGAGCATGGACGGAGAATGGATATACGATCACAGGTTTTCGGAGAGTAGGAGGAGCAATGTGAACGAAGCATTAGAAGAATACTCAATAAACCGAACGATTACCATGCGTCGTGGAGTCTTTGGGTCCAGGTCCTCTTCGATGGCCGACTGCAATCAAAACGTTACTAAATTTTAATGGTTTCATTGACCACGCCCAGTTTCACGTCCTGAAAGGATGGGGGCCTCGCAGGGCTGATGAGAAAACCCTTGATTCGGGTGTGGGAGCACACCAGGTATGAAACCTTGAGCGGACGCGCGCAAAGGGCGTGCCGGGTCTTCTCATTTGTCGCCGCTGGGGTTAGTCGATCAGCCATCCCGCCGACACCCACAAAAATGGAAGGTTGCCCACCGACAGGTCGTTTATATGACCGGAAAATTGTGTAAAAAAGACGAGAATTTCACCGCCGAGTAAGCGGGTTGTTCCGAAAGTCCTCGCCAATTCGGAGATGTTGAAGGCCACTCCATTCAAGTACGGTATCGTTACATTCTCGGATCTGTTGGAACGTTCAAGGGGCGAATGGAGTACACAGGAAGGAAGAGAACGCGTGCATGGCAGGACCCAGATTCTGGGGCGGCCACATGTCAACTGATAGTCGGTGATTCAGAGTCTCCCATGCAGCCAACTGACCTCGCTGTGAGCCACCATCAGGTACTCGACCGCGCTCCATTGGAGATGTGGCGGTCAATATCAAAATCAGACTGACTCTTGCGACGTAAATTGAACGCATACAGTCAACACTGTTGCTTGTCGGCGCTTGACTGACGAGCTACCTGCACGACTGGCTCCTGAGTGACTGACAGCCAATTTACGCAGCTGGAGAAACCTCACGATCAAGTCACACACACACGGCAATCGCTCGCATTCGAGGTATGATCGCACAACCCAGAGCAAGCGCGGAGATCGCTATGCGTCTTCCTCGCATAACGAGGTCTAGATGCTGCCTTTGATAGACGGCAACGCTGATATGTCCGCCCCAAGCCGCGAGGCTGAGCGGAAAAAAACCGACCTGCCGTGGTCAACCGAGAAAATTTTAAAGTTGTGCGACCCCCAAAAGTTGTCCGCTTGCCTTTGCTGGGCAAAGTGGCGAGGCGGGGGTCCACAAAAATGCCGAAGTGCAGGGAAGCGTTCTGGCGCGTGTTCGGATAGAGCGCGAGGCGGGTCACACGCGCGCGCGCCCCCAGCACACTGGCAAGGTCCTTCAAGTTTCTTGATTTAAACCCGACCAACAGCCGCTGATCGTCCAAGTTAAGCCGGGAAAGAGACGTAAGACAAAAGACTCGCCGACGCATGTTGATCCTTCTGCAAGAAAAAGTTTCGACTTGGGTCGTTCTTCGGTATGATATCTGCGGCAGCCAGAAGAACCGTTTTGCCGACGGCCTGAGCGACGGCCTGTCAACGCCCAGGACTTGGCTTGAAATAGTACGATGTGAACCTACAAACCCCAACAGTTTGGTCACGGCTAGTGCCGTTTGTTTGGTCTGCTGCTCGCCGAGAAGTCTGGTATTTTTCCTCACCCTGTCCCGGTGTGCACATGTGTATCTACCCTGACGATATGATGGGGATGAGACAAGCCCTGCGCATGGTACCAGTACAATCTTCGCAATTTGCGTTCTATTCGGAAAGAAGATGAGGCGAGGATTTCGAGATGGTAGCGGCCTTTACGGAAGACTGGCGGCACTGCGCGGGAGAAAAGTCGCTCGGTAAGGACTAGGCTGGAGTTTGTCGGTCTGACTGAAGTGTCTGAATCCCCATTGGAGATAAACTTGCTAGAATGGAGTTGTAGGAGCACTGCATGTATGCCCTTTCCAAGCCCTAATCGCATGATTTGTTCGGTTCGCCATCACACAAACGTACGGACATTTCATTTTCCTTTCATTCTTCGCAAAAGAGAAGCTATCCGATACAATCGTATGATCCGTTCCACTCGTGAGTGGAGACGTCTCTATCTACTTCTTCTGTTCGTTGCTAGTGGTCATCCATATGACCGTCCAAGTCCCTCCTGGGGACATGTGTTCAATATGTGAAATAGATACCGATCCATGTGAAGAGTAGCAATGTGGGTGAAGATGCATAATGTGCCGCGCAAATGAAAGCATGGAGAGGACATGCAAATCAGATAATAATATGAAACTGCGAAACCGAAGAAAACCCAGCAAATGTTGATAGAATGGAGGCGGCGCTCAAGGGCATAAGAGTAGAAACCGCGGTTCGCGCGGGGATCCAAGGGTGCACGGCGATGAACAAGTAGGGTGAGAAGCTGGTTATGTGACGCATGCGGATCTGAAGGTGGTGCGTGGCGCGACGTGTCCCACGTCCAATGAGGATGAGGGGGGAGCATACGTCGCGGGTTCCCTCAGCGGCAACGCGCGAAAAAGGGATTGCATATACAATGTACGCGGGAATGCGCTGGTCGACAGTAGCGGGGCCAACGTGACTCAGCCCGTGAGATGACGCTTGAGTCGTCGCTTCGTGCGAAAGAGAGTGAAGCGGAAGCTGAGGGAGACGGCTTGCCAATGGCGACGAAGAGTCTGGGTGCACGTCGGCCTGGAGGACGTCTCAGGAAACATACGAGGGGGAAGAGAGGATGGCACTCACGTCCACTCAGAATCTGCTTGGATCACTTGGGCCCCCTCGGTGGCAGAAGGGAACTGCTTCTCGTTGTGGTTCTTGGGTCGCTTCACAGGCGACCGGTAAAAAGACTTTTCCTTGAGCGGCGCGCGCTCGAATTGGTCTGCCTCCTCGTCCTCGTCCTCTGCGAGGTAGCGTGACTCGTATGAGGCGGGCTCCTCGTAGGGATAGTAGATTGGAGGTGGACGGTAGGCGACGCTGGAGGAGGGTCTGCGACGCTGGAAATCGAACGAGGAGCGGCGTTGCTCGACTGGAGAGTCGTCCTCGTCGTCCTCGTCGTCGTCCTCAGGGTAGGGTTGGTCCCAATGGGGGTGGCGAGAGGGGCCAAAGGGGGGAAAGTCGCGGAAATCGGGATCGTGGAGATCGCCGTGGTGGTCGACGTAGACCTCCTTGACGAGCATCTTAGGGGACTTTGAGAGGGGGGAGTGTGGTGCTGGGGAGGCGTAGGCGGGGTCGAGGAGGCGTGCGATGTCGGCCTCGCGCGACGATGGGGAGTACGGGCGGGAGGAGAACGCGAAGTGGTGGTGGGACACGTGATGGGGGGCGGGGGACGGCGATCGCTTTCGGCGTAGACGGTGGCGGAGAGGGGGTGGGGAGGAGGGGGACGAGCTGGCGGAGGAGGCGGAGTCGTAGTGGTCGACGAGTGGCATCGCGGGAGGGTGTGTGGGGAGGGGCGTATACGGGCGGATGGGAGCGGGATTATATAGCATCGCTTGACAAAGCCAGAGACACACACAAAGAGCGAAAACGCGCTCGGACATGGCTCCTTGTGTAGCCTCCATTTCAGTCATCATTCCATAAGCAGCCACCCAAATCGAGCCTCATCTCAGATCTCGCCTCACGTGCGGTCCCCGTCACAGTTCGCCGTACACCCCCCATATCCGGCCCCTCTCGACACGTTCCCCGCCTCGAGCCCAAGGCATGCCTGCCCTGTCGCTCGCTCGATTATCGCAATCCGAATCACCTCCTTCCCCCCCGGGACACTCGACATGACTCGACCGACCAGCCGCGCCGCAGCTGACTCATGCACGGCCTCGCCCGCTTCCGGCCCGGCCCCTCCCGCCCGCACAAGGCCTGTCTCGGTGCCTTGTCCACGACTCGTCATACGCCCGGCACCCTCACATCCGAATCCCACAAGATGTGTCACGCCAGATACAGCACCCACAGCGCCGGTGCAACATCGATATCCACTGTCGCTACAAATCATCCCCCGACTCTCCACAGTCCACACGCTATCCTGTGCTGTTCCGTGCCCAACGCGTCCCATCTGGGGAACGCCGCGGGAGAGGACGGCCGAGGAACCCGACTCGCCACGGCTACTTGTTGGATCCCTCGCTGCAATTTTATCAGCCTATCCATACGTACACGCCCAAGGGCTTTCCCTACTGTAAACGTCCAATGGTAGTCGACAGCATTGTGTATCGGGTCTCACACCCGTCCCTTTCTTAGTTCGTGTCGCTTCTCCCTTCTCGATAGTCTCATCCCGTCCCGCGCACAAGGGTGCTGCGCCGTACCAATCCAGATGGCCGTGGAACGATCCGGCTTTGATAGCCAGATCATGATCATATGGCCGGCTGTTTAGATAAGATCGGTCCCTCCGCATCCGTTATATGCTACGTAGCACGTTCCAAAGCTTGTTCACCGGGCCTGTGTCCCGCGGAAGGATTGGCGAACGCAGCTGTGCTCGCCCTTTCCGCGTGTCGCTTCTCTCAGAGAACGCCTTCCCTTGCGTCCGGCATCCATCCAGGGTGGCGCAGCGCACGGGAACGCGCGCTTCCTCTTCGTCCCACGCGCTCGCCCAGACAGCATCTTGTTCAGCTGTCGTATTCCTGTATTTTGGAGCCCTCCACGGTGCAACGCCGTGGAGGCGCAGAAGCGCACCCTACAGGACCGGCCTCGGTTGGTCGGACATGTCTCCCGTCGTAAATAGTCAGCCTCATCCGGCCGCGCGGGCCAGAACCCAACGCACCTGCCATATCCGTTCGACGTCGTGTCAATGGAAAGGGGTTGCTGTGGAGGGCCAGCTCCATAATTCCCGTTCTCGGCTTAGTTCTATCGCGCTCTCCTTCGTCCCGCAACGCCGTAGCCATCTAGCCCCAACCTCCTTGCGGGAGGGCGTAGGGCGTGTGGAGGCGCAAGACGGACAGATATGGTCGCGTTCCAGCTAACCCATCACCCCACGAGAGGGAGACGTGGCGTCATGATCCTCTCCGTAGCCGCGCGTGTATCAGTCTCCATCTCATCGATGGATGGCACTCGTGATATCTCATCCCCTGATGCCCCAGGTCGCGTGTAACACGTAGCGTACGGTTTATCGATCCGCAGAGGCCCTCCTGCGTTGATCACACCACCCCGTTCACAGCTTCAATGACGCTTGCTCCAAGTCGCCTGATTTGCCACTATTCCCATTCCCGTTTGGGTCCTGCGGAGTGCTTCAGGGCCTGCTAGCGTTTCTCCACATACGGCAAATCCTACGAGACAAACGAACGCTGCCTGCTTCCCTCATTGGTTGACCAGGCACTCACAGCACCGGCGCGCTGACAGCTGAAAATAAACGCTGCGAACGCGCGAGGCGCCCTCGATCGCACAGGAAGGCAGCCAGCCAGTTCCTCACCATGTCGTATGGAACGCTTTTGGCAGCGACCGCCTTCCCTCCATTTCCCCAATGGCGACTTTCTTCCCGTCGTTTATGGCGCGCACACACACGTGTACCACCCCTCTCGTTATCGCACCCAGCTCGATTGGCAGGTGCAGCGGCATACAGTCCGGAACGACGTCTAGCCGTGCGTTTGGCGTGGTCTCAGCTGCCTTGCCCATCCGGGATCACACCAGCTCAATCATGCTCCTCATGTCCAATCCAGACAAGCCATCGTATAACCCCCGTCTCCCCAGGGCTGGCCCATGTCACCTGCTATATCCGTCCCGCATCCTTTTCTCAGCCCGTGTCCTTCGGAACTTCAGCACATGGAGGAAGGCCAATATTATCTTATCGCTCCCAGCATGGACCGCCATCTACACACCCCCTGACCCAATCGGCTGAGGCCGCGCCTCTTCTTTAATGACCGTGACCCAGAATGGCCGTCCATTCCCTTTTCGACTGCGACGGCGAGACATTCTTGCGGAAAGTGCCGCACCGTGCATACATCCAGAACGCCGCACGGGCATCCCGGGAACGCGAACAGTGAATCGCCGGACGCATCCACGCTTCTCCTCGTACCACTCGGAAGAATACGGAATCACCACACCACGATCGTCTCCCCTTGCTCGGCTTTTTCGGGTATTCGTATGGTTGCCGCCTCTCGGCATATCTGGATCACCGCTTGGGAGGCGCTGCGCATCAGCATCATGATGGCGATTAGAAAGCCAACTTGGTTTCAAGTTTCTATCCTTGCTTCGCGGATGTTCACCAACGGCTTGGGATGACGAGAAGCGGCCGACGTCGTCGAGAATGCAGGGTGGTGTGCATCCCTTCCAAGTCACTCAGAGTTTCATATAGGCGTTGGCATCGGTGTTGGGCGGGGTAAAAGCGGGATTAGAATGCGAGGGTGCACGTATGAATTGTCGGCACATGAACATGTCTGGCCTTCTCCTTGTTGACCGCGAAGACCATAAGGTGGATTGATAACGAGGAACTGTCATGACTGATTTCATCAAGAACATCGCCGCAAACGGACATAAGTGACCTACTGTCCGAACAGAGGTTTCGCTATGAACCACGGTTGTCAGGGCGCAAGTGCGGTGATAAGTTGGCGTCGTCGGGGCTTAGCGATTTAGGATGTACATTTGTGATCCTGCGATGCGGTGGCGTGGTCAAACTCTAACTATGGCGAGAAACGTCATTGGAGATTATACGCCAAGGGACGAAAAAGATACCTGTGCCGATTCGATGAGTCAACTGATTCGGGTACAACGGTCATCCGAATGACCTCTGCACCTGACGATCGGCAAATCATTTATAAGCGGGATGAGTTGTACTTAGAAAGAATGCGAACATATTCAACGGAGAGGCTCACAGAAGATCAACGTTCTGAACGTGCATTCCAGCGTTTACCGACGATCGGCTTGACGGCCCTGTACCGTTGATTGCGTTCCGGGGCACGTCCTACTTTTCGTCCCTGGCACAGCGATTGTCGGAACCCCCGGCAACGGTCTTCCAAAATAATCGTCCCCGGCGAATCGCATCGATTATCTGGGTGGTCACCGGGACAAGGACGGCCAAGTCTGATTTCATTTCGGTAATCTCCATCCGAGCCATGCGTATCGCGACTGCAAAGTGTTCTTGGCCTGTTATAAATATAAGCGTTACACATTATTCCATTTCGATGACACCTACCTTCGATCGACCAAGCGTCTGTAGGGGCTGATGTTCCACATAGCGCCATGGTGAGATTCCCGCCCGTGCGACCGTTGCTCGATGCCAGGCTCGCGATCGCCCGGAAAGGAGGGCCCACTACTGATGGGCAACGTCACGATCCCAAGAAATCGATCGCCCCGGCAACGCTTCGAAGGGTGGGGGAGTCGTCCTCGCACCCACCTCGGCAGTCAGGATCGCATGCGTTCTCACAGACCATGACGCGACGCATCCACGCGCACGGCATCGATGACGACCACGCCCACACACGACGCATCTCATTTACACAGCATGCCGATGTGGGAGATTGGCTCGGTGACGAGAACGACACGAGCCGGGAAGACGGTGGAGAGGGCGGGGGATCCTGTGGCGCGTGCCCCGCGTCCGCGCGCGCGAAACACGTTCATTTCGCGAATCGGATTCGAGGGTGCGTAGCCAATCTGGCAAGCCCTGGCGGACGCTGCCCACGAGGGACGGGGGGGTTCTACAGCACGTACGGGCGCTCCGTGGACCATGGATGGCGGGCGACGCTCGTGCCAGGCGTGCGCCGCGCTGTGCGAGGGAGGCTGCGGCGAGCGCGCCGTGGCCTCGTGGCGGGTGGCCCGGACGGTTTCAAAGGTTTCTTCTGGTTTGGTCGGGAAAGGGGGCCCCCCGGATGCGGCACCCCTCCACGGTGCTCATTTCGGACCTGGAGGCTCTCGAGGAGGGGTGTGGCATTCATGTCCGATTTCAGCGTGCGGGTTTGAATTGGCCGTCCGAGGCGAAGCACGGTGCATGCAGGACCGGATCCAAGGGCACACTGCATCCATGGGCAGCCACGGGAAAGGTGCTGCCGCTGAGGGGGGGTTCATGGAGGAGGCGTCATGTTCCATTTCCTGCGTGCACTGTTGGCGGATCTGAGAGGTACCCGATCGACCAGAACAGCAATGCTGGAGAACTGGGAGCGGATGTTTCGTTGAAATAACGGATGCGGCGCAGAATGAGAACATCGCCCTGCTCTCTTCTTTCAGCTCCAAACGCTGATTGCGGCTGCGTTCAGATTCGCCACATTGCACCAAGGACGAGGGATTTTTTCATGTGCAGGAACCTGAGGCCCGTGTGAAAAAGTTCATTGACGACCTCACAGATTTGGAAGTCTGTCTGATGACGTGACTTGGAGAGGTCCAGCGATCGAACGAAGGCGGCACTCTGTCGTGCTGCTGAACTCCATATTGTCCATCCAAACCCGCATTCCGGAGGCATGGTAGTTCGCGATGTTTCGATCACGGACTAGGAGATCGTGTCGACTCGGGAATCGAGCTCTGCCACAGCTAGACGGAGAAATATTTCTGGTGAACAAGGCAAACAACATCACATGCACTACGCAGGTCTTGACATCCACGGTCGGTCGACAAACGCGTGTTGATGAAGCGCGAGTCCTCCCTGATATCTGATCACGGAGGGCTTCTTTTCTTCCCTGACCGTGTCAACACCAACTCAAATGAAAACTGGAGGGCTCGTGGACATCGTTGGTCCTTTCACTCGACAAAGCCGTTTTTCCGCAGGGGCCTGCGTCGAAAGAGGAACGTAAAAAAGTGAGTCAAGTGTCGCACCGTGTCTCTCTTTCTCTCGTCTTCACATCGCGGCGTTTTTGATTTGATCAACACCCTTTCATAGAGAGGCCAGCGGCGATCTGGTCTCAAGGCAAGATAACATGAGCTAGGAGATTGTATTTTTACCGTCCGTGCGTGGATCCCGCCGGCAAACCAAAGACGTAATTGACCATTCCGTCAGGTGCCAAAGATGTATTCGATAGGCGATGCAACTGACCAACTGCCGGAATTGACGTGTCATTGTTAGTAAATTGTCGCTTGCGGTTGCTTTTCACTTTTGTGACAATCTGCCGCTCTCCCAATGCCGGGGCAGCTCAAGAAAACGGTGTCTATAACCCATGATGCATTTCCAGCTGACCGAGCGCGGATGTCGTTGGCTCGAAGCCTAATCTCCCCCAAAAATGTCTTGCAGCATGCCTTATTACTGCAGGCCCTTCCAAATGGAGACTAGTACCCTTCCCTTGGTTCGGTTTATACTGTGGATGCCTGGGTTCCCTAACAAGTTTTGCAACGATGCACCAGCCATCACGGTCCCCAACCTCGTACATTGGCTTATCATGTCGTCTCACACCCGTCTTACCGAGTTCTCTGGTGTCCCCGATCCTATTTAACATCATCGTGGTTCATGCTTACCATGTTCTGCGACTGCCTTCCTTGCAATCTAAGGAACCTGCACTCACACCAGCTGTATTACGCTTCACTGCTGTCAATATGCCTTTGCCGTGAGCATGGTCTTTGTATTGAGCCCCACTGTTGCACAACATTCACCTGAGCGTCCCGGTGGACCGTCTTTCAACATGCCAATCAAACGTTTCGAGTTGGCTGTCCATCAATTTAAACCCTTCATTCATCCTCACTCTGCTTTACACGTCACTGGGACCTCGCCGGGCCGCCCCTGATACCAGGATTCAAATACCTTCCGCATATGCACCTATGTCGCCTCGAGTTATCCGCGTTGTGCTCCCAATCGCCCTCATTTGGAACGGGTTTCGCCTCCCATGGCCACTCCTGCCTGGTGTCCGTCTGTGCCTATGTGCTTCGAACGTGAAGTGGCGATGAATTGGGCCGGCACTGGTAGGGCACACGCTCACTGGACATGTCCGTCGATTTCAAAAGGGGGGTGCGTCGACCCTCCGATGCTCTTACCAGATCAGTGGGCTGATCGCATCGATTTACAGTCCGGAGCACTGCCAACACTGCCACGTGCCTTTTTCATTAGGGTCAGGGGGTAGGCAACCTGGACCGCGTGTCCACACGAAGTTGGTTGTTTCCTACATACTTCATGGTACATGATACATATCTGCATAGTAACGTGTTACTCCACTTCTGCGGTCGCCGCGCCGATCCCCATGGCAAAGCCAAGTGCGCTCTGTATCCGTCTCCTTATTGACGTTTCCGTCCTTTATGAACTTTTTCTGTTAGGGACGGCCCTATCGAGTGTGCGATCGGACCACTGATGTGAGTCCTCCTTCCCCAACAGACGTCACTTGAAGTTCAAACTTCCCCTATGTACGCCGTCATTTCTAGGGATGTTGGTTGAGGTTTTGCCTGGGCCGTTTCGCGGACTAGGGGTTGCTAAATCAGTTCCAGAACCCGAACACGTTGTCAAATGGACCACGTACGCTAGCGCCAGCGCTGGCCAATGAGGCCGTTCAACGTCCTGATCGGGTGTGAAAAGTATTCGCGTACTTTTCACTCCCTGTCAGTACATGCAATGGAATCGGTCACGAATAGGACGTACCCCGATGCTGGCTGTTGGACAAGGAGTGCGAATCGCTGTCGGATGGCGTTAGAGAAGTGCTCCTGCCAATGTAAGTGCGGCTGCTATTTGAATTGCCCCTTCCCGATACCCTCGAGGTCGGTCTACTACCGACCGAGTCCCCAAGTCCCTCTCGCCCCGGCTCAAGCCCCTTGCTGCATCTGCTGTTATGCCAGTGATACTTCTTTCCAGCACTTTCCGGTTGAACAGAAAACTTGTTTATACGGAGGCCGTCCAAGACAATGTGCGCGCCTGGGGTAGCTAAATGGGGTGTTTCATAGAATTCTTCTGGAACTCCCATTGTTTATGGCCAGTGAGGTGCTCAAGGAGGAGGTACTATATTTTTTGTTGTATGCTCTCGCCCTTGAGTCGCTTTCAATGTGTGTAGGCGTTTGGACGTTCTTGACGGATATCTTTCGGGCAAGCACCATACCGTCAATTCTTATACGTGGGGACACACTACCATGCAGATTGTAGATGAGCGCTAAGCATTACCTAATTATGGAGGGCCTCCAAAGCTTTTTGGCACGATCGTTCCTGTAGAATTCTGCTCCGCTCTCCATTGTCACGTGGTTTTCAATAGTGACCGCAGGACTTACGCGCAAGGCTATCTATTCATAGTGATCAGAGCCATCCTGCAGGCTGCCTGAGACCGTTAACGTTCACTGAATCAACCCAGGGCCCTTCTCCTGCCAGTTTGGATAGATTGGATTCCCCATCTTTGCTAAGGTCATGGGTGATGGGCGCTGGTTGGTGTGTTTCTCCTTGGAGTTCATAAGGAGAGCACTTCTTGATGATTGCCCTCACCCAGCCAACCTGAGACACCGGGAGGCAAAAGAAGATGAAGAAATGGCCACCACAATCTCAAGCGCACAGATTGGCTCTACCTGGCACCACTCGCATTCTGTTGAGCAAGGTACGTACAGTGTAGCCATGTTAGATGCCTAACCCCGTTCGAAGCAAGTGTAACAGTTTGATCGTTATCAATAATGGTGATGACTCCGAGTCTGGTGGAAGCTCTCATCCATGGAGTGCAGGATTAGCGGTCCTAATCCCCTCGGAGATTGATGTATATGATATCCAATATTTTCTTGCTGATGCACCGATTTTGAAAGTAGTGGCACTGTGGTCTTTTTTGGTGCGCCACCCTGTGTGTCCAAGCAATGATGGAAGAATTGTACAAGGTTTCAGAGTCGCTATAGGACGTGTGTTTTTCAGAATTCAGTATGATGACAGCCTTGCGAGATCTTAGTGTCCATTTCGTGAACTTAGTTCTCGTCAACTCTATCAAGTCGGATGGCTTTTAGTCTCCCTCTGATGTCAACATCTTCCTCACAAACTTACACCTTCCCCTCTGGGACTAAAACCGGCAAAGAAAGTCCTTTCCGCCCAAAATCCGCCCCTTCCTCTAAATAGCGCATACCCACTACATATCTTTCGCACCTTTCGAGTTATTTACATAGAGACCTTTTCAAAAATTCCGCTGGCCCGGGACTAACTATTAGCGCCCCTGGAACGTACTACAAACTTCACGATCAGCTCCTCAAACAGATACACGGGGTTACCACTGTATTACTATGTTTTACTCACCGACGAATATTGTATGTTCGCGCTCTGACACTCTCCCACGATCCCCTCTGTTCTGCAATCCATCGGAATGAAACCCATCCAAGTGGTCGGCCGGTTCGTGGAGGCACGATTGGACAGTCTGCGTTCACAACGTCGCCCTCTAGTTTCCCATCCTTTGCTTGCACCCGTATCCGAAAGCAACGCCCTCAATCCTTGTATTGTCTCGTCCGCAGCCCTCCGAGCTGGCGCTGGATCTCAAACATGCCATATAACCATGCCCACGTCACAATTTGGCGGCGTCCGAGCCGCACCATTAGTTTGAACGCACCCGGGAGAAGAAGAAGATACCAACAGGGAACGCAACCACGATGCGTACTTTTGTCAACGTGAACGAAAATGCAGTCAGCAAGTACCCTACAATCACCGAGTCTAATATTACCATTCCAGTCGGTTCCCTTGCGATGTTTAAATTTGCCTTCTGGGGTGCGGGCCGTACAGTGGCGAGGGCTGATCGTTGCATGTGCCCTTGGATTGTCTAGAAGGTGATTTTTTCTTACATTGCTAAAAGGTAACTAGTGAAGTATATTGACAAAGATCCCGAAAGGCCTGATGCCAAGCGTATCGTCTCAGTTGCAATCGCAACCCTGATAGTTTCCAGTAGAGCACCGGTGTGCGTGCCCTATGCAGATCACACCGAAATGATGGTTGCATCTTGAATCCGCGTTGCAGCCGCTGGTAGAGCAACTGCCTCCAAATCCAACGCACTTCTCGCAAGGACACCCCCTGTATGGGCCCCCCATGCATAACCCCTCAAGGTCATTTCCATGGAGGAACGCGCCAGCACAACCTGTAATTGAACGCGCGCATCTCAGCACATCATCTGCGGTATCAGCCAGGCGCGTTTACCGTTCGCGTAGCAGTCACCGATGGCGCCGCAATTGGTTGGGATGAATTGCTGCAGAGAAAGCTATGGTAAGCGCATCGTTCCCACCTGTAAGGAAATAGAGAAACACACCGGATCCTCTGCGAAGGCCAGGGAAGCTGCAGCAATGAGAGCCGCGATGTTCCAGATGAAGTGCATGGTGGCGGTGGATGTACGAGTTGAGTTGAAGTTTGAATTTAAACCACTGACGGGCAATGTTAAAGTTGGGGAGCAGTGCGATCTTGGGCGTTTATATATGTATCTTAAACCAAGAATTTGATGCAAGACAGTGATGGAGTTTTACGTTGGAACAAGTCAATGCCTCCTGACTGCTCTGGGCCTATCTCTGCTCATCTTGTGGTTTTGGGGCATCCACCTTGCTAAGCGCTGACGAAGCAGGCTGAGTATAAATGAAACGCGTGTATGGGGATAAAACAAAAGATCAACAGTTCGGCAGCAAATACATCATTTGACAATGAGACACAATCAGTGGCATTAGTACAGTGCCGTACCGGAGAGACAGTGCACAGAAAATAAACAAATGTATTCCGGGGCCCATGGTCAAGCAATACCTGAGTGACCTGTCTCGGGCTGTACCAAACCCGCACGGCTGCTAGTGCGAATGGAAGTAAACCACGCTGTCTTTTCTGAACTGTTATGGGTCTTTGGTATGCTTTGTAAGCGCTTAGAGACCGCCTGTGAGATCGACGACACCGCGAATGGTAGCGAGAGCAAGGTCAGCTCGACAGGTCCTGAGTGAACGGTGTTTCTGCACCGACTGTCAATACAACAGTTGATCGCGTGTAGAACCGGGACACTCATACTTTGCCGACGGCCATCAGCTTGTTGTTCGAACGTCAAGCACAGGTTCATGGGCGCCCAGAAGGTTATTGGTGGAACGTTGGTGGCAGAGGCCCATGCTAATCACCAGCTTGAATGGGTACAGATGTACGGTTGCGGTATTGGCCGCTGTGGTGCCGTATTCTAGTACCAGTCTCATCTGATAGGGTATCATTACTATTTGAGCACTAAGCAAAGTCCATGGGTGCTTGGAGGCCCGCTTTTTGTGGGACGATGATGGTTGAGACCCACAATCACCCGCCGGAGGTGGGTACGGCTCAGAATGCACAATTGCGGTGCTAGCTATATTGCACGTGAAGCCAAACTTTGGCCATGCAACTGTCAATCAGGTGCATGACATAAATCATTCGCCGGCCGTTGCCGCCATCACTACAGCTGCAAGACAGGTATTAGAGATAGGTATATGAACCTCGCAGAAAAGCTTCAGGCATCTATTTCAAAACCCCCTTGGAAAGTGCCGCCGCCCAGCTTTCCACCATGTACTCCGTCAATATCTTTGTCGCTCTTACTATTTTCGCTTCCCTAGCATGCGCGGATGACACGGTATGATTATTTTTCTCCTTAGAAAGCGGGAGGAATATGCTCTTACCATAGCTTCCTCCCCAGGGGGACCCAATCATCTGGCCCAGCAACTGCAACAATATCGCAGGTGATTGCTTCGCGAACGGTGAAATTACTTCGTATGTCTTCAATACATGCGCTAAGACATGTTTCGACCACAGGTTGTGATGGCGCGTTTGTTCATTCAACTGACACCATTGGGTTATGCACTGCGGGCCCCTACCAGAGGTGCCCCTGTGACAGATGTTTCAGCCCTGCAAGTTATAATTATTGCACGGTTAATGGCTGCGCGGGCGCCCCCCAGTGTTTGCTTACCACAGCGTGCACCACCGTGGAACTCGAATGGTTTTGCACTGATGGGCAGTATACAGGTTGCGCGTGCGACCCTCAGACTTCCTGAGGTCATTGCTAGTTTTTACGCCTGTACTTTCGGTTTTCTATTAAAACGTGCAGAATGTTCATTTGTTCGGATCCCAGATGCAGTATGCAATACTTGAACTACAGTGTGCGCCATCTCTTATCGCCGAATACGCAGCCGTAGCTTCTTCCTCTGAATCCATTGAACGAAAGGAGGGATAAACTATTAGATTTCCATTTGACTGAGCCATATAGGATGCTTATCTAGCATGTCGACTGAGCGCGTGCTGAGCGCTGAATGAGGAGTCTTAACACCCTAGTGTCTGTCCCAGCAACTATAACGAATCACAGGATGCCTATAACGAAATACCTTTGCATCGACGTCTTAGGATGACAGTGTCCTTGAAACTGGTCACTGTTATAAATACTCACCTCTCTTGCTGCCTAACATTGCAATCTAAAGTCTTAAATCTGGTAAATCAAGATTGACCATCACTCTAAAAGACTGTTTCTACATGCGTGCGTACAGGCACCCAACTGGCCGCCAAACTACCGTAGACCTGCTCTTTGGTCAAGTACGGTTTCCCATGGAAAAAATGTATCAACACACCAAAGAACACATTATGCATATGATAGTCTTTTCGTACTCGGATGAGTGTCGTTGACGGTCCTTCGCGAATGGCAACGATAACTCGTATCGAATGGTCTGGAATGGACGTGGATGCTCGATAGAGAGACCGAGAGGGCTGGCAACTCAACCTTATTTCGAGTTGCCAAGTCGTGACCAACCTGCTCCGTACTGGGGCCAGGAGACCATCGGCCCACCGCAAGGAAGAGTCTCGAGTTGGCGTGATAAGCGCCAAGATTGGTGAGCGGTTCTAAAGCCAGCTGATCTTGGTGTGGTTCGCCATGTTTTGGCCGAGGGGTCTGACTCCGTTGGCACAACTTGAGTGTAGGCGAGGTCAAGAAAGGTTATCGAGCAGTATTTCGATACGCACCCGCAGGATCTACTAGCAGAGCTTAAACGCTGTGTTTCATGCTGAAAGTTCGTAATGGCCGTATTTCGAGCAGTATAGGTACTGGGGAGAGCTACGCGGGACGATGGACAAGTTTCAAACTCGTGCGAAGAAACAGCAACGCTCCGTGACGCATGTTTATCCAGTCGGTTTGAGTGTCACTTATGTCGTTCTGTACCGACGCCACAAAATTCAATGAATCAAGGTGTATCGAGTCGTTCCGGCGGTGGTGTCGCTGCTAGCAGTGGCAGTCAAACGTCCGAGTTACACAAATTCCGCATTGTCCTCCCAAGTTAGTCTGGTGACCAGCCCGTCTACAGATTACTCCGAAGTATTGAACCTGAACTTCCCAACCTGGCTCCCAATATCGTCTCCCTGGCCAATACCGAGTCTACATGGTGTGGGCATTATTCATGGTGGTCTAGCGCCTAAATTATCCTGTAGGACCAGCGGCATGAAAATGCATGCGACAGACTGGTGCGAAACGGGTTTCTCTCAGTGTAGAGAAGGTTGCTAACAGTCGGAAGCTCAAACTGTATAGCATTGACATTCATTGGCTAGGTTGTGCCAAGTGGCAGCGGGAGGCTAGTGAGTTGCTATACTGACTCTCGGGCTGCCAATGCTCTCTCCATGGAAGGCACGGGATTTCTTTGTCTGTCGTTACACACAATTTATTGTATGCCGTGACTACTAACTAACAGGAAGTCGACTTGGAGTGTCGCTCGAGGCCGAATCACAGTTTTGTCAGAAGTCTACTGATCCAGCAGGGACAGAGTGAGGTAACCTTTCGTTCAAAACAAGCCGATCACACCGATCGAACTGGTTTCGAGCTGCCCATCCGGCCATGTCAGTTTTAGCCCTCCTCCATCGAAGCTGTCTGGATCCCACTCGAACGATCACCCCGCTGAAAGAATGAACAATGTATGTACTATGGATGCATCCTCCAAAGTCTGGATCCTTGGCGGAGTAATGCGCAGTGGTTTGCGTCGTTACGTTGGGATTTCTGACGGTGATGATAGCGGGGTACAGTTTGCAAGTCTCGTCGAGACCAGCTAGACGATCATCTCAGCGTTCAACCTCGCTCCAAACGGGAAGTCAGTTACTCTTCCCCACAGGTGCAGAGGTGATGGTTCGAGCGTCAGCGGTCGCTGAGGCAGCCCATTGCCATGTTGGCGACAGGGTTCGCTCAAGTACCCAGTAGTTGCCGGTACGGACATCATATACTTAGTAGTACGCTGCCTTTTAGGAGGGAACGCTTCCGCATGATCAACGCAGCCATCATGCCGCCTGGAAACTGACAGCACGCGGAGGATGTTGGATCTCAGCACCCCGACTGCCACAAGCGTCGGGTTTCCACTTGAAGTTCAGCAAGCGTAACTACAAAATAAACACGTCCCAGCATCACAAGCATTATGACGCAACTATCCAGTCCTCCTCTTGGTTCAGACATAGCTTCCGCAGATCCAGCGTACCTACACCCGCATAGTACTCCCTCATGTGCGATGTGCCACTCTTCTCGGGCCTAATCAGGGCTTCGATCATCTCCAATGGGCCCAGTCCGTCAGATTCATTGTACGTCTGAATATAAGCATGGGCTTGGCGCATCACGTCACATTCCATGTAAGTGTGGTAAGCAATCTTGATAGCACGGCGGGTGAGCTTGTTATGATCGCGGGCCGTCAGGATGAACAAAGTCTCCATGATGTGGGTCAAGTCGACGATAAACGCCATGAATATCTGTCGCATGTTCTTCCTGGTATGCCGTGAATCGGCCAGGAATTTTCATGGAGGGGTAGGGCTGACGTACATGTTCCGGAAGACCTCATAGGCCCATGCGCTGGCACCTAGAGCTGCAGCCACAGGTACAATGACTGCGGCAGCCGTCTGAGGTAGTTTGTTCATGTAGCTAGAAACAGCGGACGTGAGGGATTCGCCACTATTCAGGATGCTGATGCTGATTAAGGATGTGGAACTTCTCAACGGAGAAATTCCTCACGAACCCGATAGCAGTGACAAGGTTTGTGGCCGGATGTATTGGCACCTGTTTAACCATGTCAATGACAAGTGCCTTGAACTCCTGATCGAATAGGTACTATAAGTGTGTTGTCAGCCCTTCGCGTAACCACTGGAGCGCACACCACATACACAACTGGGATCATTGAAATTCCAGACAGAGACGATGTCGGTGTGAATTACGGACAGGCAATCCCATATCTTGCGTCCTGTAAAATCCGGGCTGGTTTTCAAGGCCTTCCAGTATCCTGGAACGATGGATTAACTTTCTGTTATTTTGTCCAGTGGAAAGACTGAACTTTGCTTCCCGACACTGCACCAGGTGAGAACGCATTAACTTAGACGCTTAAAGGCAGACTTACTCGATAGATCCGTGGATTTTGAGGGTAGGATCAATGCGTTGAGCCATCAAAGTTACGGCTGACGTGACTTGGGCATCGGGTGCATCGCTTATCCCAACCTGATGGTGGGTGACCTCGATCAATTCTTGTATTGTATACTTGTAGTCTTTTCTAGCTGTTTATCGTGTGGGGTGAGAGAAGGAACGACGCTAGTTTCGACGCACTCACTCGAGACTATTGCGTGCGGTAGAGGCTTCCCTGCGTGTCGACTGATCTCTTCATATCCAGTCTTCACGATAAAACTTGCTTCTACGCGTGCTTGCGCTGTGATGCCTTCCTCGCTAAGGTTGTCACGATTCGCCGTCGTCATCCGAATTGTTTGCTCATCCATAAGGGAATCAAATTTCGTGAATACCACAATGAGAGGTACTACGGTGTAGCTGTAAAAGGCCACAGGGAGCATCAATGAAAGTGAGTCACTCACTGGAACCCATTGTCATTTTCATAGAGTGAAAGAAATCTTCAGCGGCTACCTCAAGCAGCCTGTCTCCAGCATGGGGTGCTTTCACGCAGAACCTAGAGAGACACGAAAATTAGATCAATGATCAAACTATTGCTAGAACGCCGTACCAGACCGCATGTAATTGATCCTTCAGCGGACCCTTTTGTCTGTCTTGGATGAACCTTTTGACGGTGTCATAGTTGTCCTTATCCCCTGGCTCGAAGCCAAGGGAATCATGAAGAATGAACCGCTTGTTGACAGGTGATTCGAGTCCGTCGTCGATGTTTGCCTTCCCACGTTTGAGATGCGCAGAAGACTGAAGAAAGGCTAATAAGGGACTGCCTCTAGAGACAAACCACACCGAGCTTTACCGTTTCCTCGATTCCGAAAGCAATGTTGATTAGAGTTGACTTTCCGACGCCAGTCTGATGGGGGAGTTTAGCACACGGCTAGGAAAAGATGAATGTTCTCGTACCCTTCCTATGACCAAGATACGGAATCTTGAATTGAACCGTCGGTTGAGTTGATGTGGAGGAATCATGACGCGGGACTTACCGGGAACAATCGTCAAGGATGGCTTCGGTTGTAGGGGGCAACGTCCCATTACTGTGGGGTGCAGAGGAAGATTTTTCGAGGGGTTGGTGTTTGAAGACAATAGAGATATCACCCTGGGACACCAATAGCTCTGTACCGAGGCTGCTCCTAAGTCCATCATCACATTCGAGGCATTGCTGGTACTACCTAGCTTCTGTTCCCTCGAAAAGCTCTCGAAAATGTGGCGAGCATCTATTCTTTCTGTCGTCTTCCTAGGTTGCCACATTCTTCTGTAGGATAGAGAAACCGGGGTATCCGGCGAGATTTCACTGTGCAGCCAGGAAGTCAGAAGTCATAGAGCGATAGACGGAAGTCGTACACATTGTCGCCGAGTTCCTGGCTTAAGGTCCCATCGTTACAAATTAGCTTGTATTTCTTCGCGCCAACGTGCAGTGTTCCAGAGGTTAGGCGTTTGGCCTGCTTGGCCTTGCTAGTAAGAAACACAGACACATCTAATGGGAATGAACAATGATTGAGATGTAACGCAATTCGGATCACAATGACTCACCCGTAATGCGAATAGGGCCAGACGAAGACGATGACATGTTGACCCAGTCCGACTGTCGGTGGGATCAGCGAGGTGAGTGGTTTCCAGCGAGGAGGGTGAGAGCGCGTGTGGGGTGTCTGGCAGGGCATGAGCTCTTCAGCGCTATCCTTATGTAACCTGGATTGAACAACCCTTGCAGACAACACGAGGACTTCCAAAAATAAGGCTGACAGATTAAACATGAGTATAGCGCCGAATTCAATGTGTTATCTAGTTTGGGGTGTAACTTGGAGCTTGATGAAGTTGTTCAAGTTCAGAGGGCATCCCACAGAAGTTGGATATTTACACAAATCCCGGACTCTGATGCTTCCGCCGAGCAATTCAGCCCCGCTGCACTCGGAGTTCGCACAGAACTTTACATGTTCCGTTTTAGACTAATAACTCTGAGTTGTGATTATGGTTCCGGGTCCCATCCACCCTCCCCGCCGGTAATAGCGAGCCATTGTGCACGACCAGCACTAGTGACTGACAAAACAGTGACACTCAGGGCCTAGAGACCCGGTTCTCCACTTTCATGTCGATAACCCGTCCTGTATATCGTACCTCGTAGTTCCCTGCATAGATTGTGACCTGGTTTGTTCCCACCCGATCCCTCAGTGTTTCCAGCCCTTACCACGGCGAGCATTCTCCCTACTAAGACACGTATCTGATCACATATCGTATGCCCTCCGTTTCCAGCCCAGGCGAGGCCCCCGGGAGGTACAATGCGGGCCCGTTAATAAGCTGACTTTGAGGCGACCATGGATTATATGCTGCCTGTTCCTGATCTCCTTTGGAACTGGAGCCACGAACATGTGATTTTGTTGGCGTTCAAGCCGACACCGAGCACGTGATCACTTATATAAGGTGATACACAGTGCAAGATGGTCGCCCTCTATGTCTTGGATGACTAGTAGTATAACAAATTTGCTACCGTATATAGCATGGGACCTAGCATCCCCAAAATAAGAGATGTCTTCCTGTTGCCCCCCCCATCTTTGTCTGTCTGATTCTGCTCGATGAACTGCACTCGTACTCAGTTTCTTTCTCATGCTCCTTGTGCACAATCCTGACAAAGGTTATGAGCCCCATGCTCTAGCCTAGAAGGAAACCCCCTATCGTCATTGTCACCATGTCTGGACAGTTACCACAGCCACAGCCGGCGACACCACCTCTACCACTGGTGAATGTCCCTGCTGTACCCCCCACAGCATCTGCCGTAGTATCACCTGTCATTGCAGCACCTGTTGTCGCATCACCTTCCACCACAGCACCTATCCCTACTTCAGTTCCCAGACTGACTCACTTCCCACCACACTTGCCCAATGCCATGCTACCATTATATATGACAACCACCTTACTGAAGCTGCCAAAGCTTAAGGAAGACAATTATATGGCTTGGCGCATGCATGTGAAAGCTGCTCTAGAAAGGAAGGATGTCTATGACATTGTTGATGGAACCTTCCCACGACCTGTTGGAGATCCTGTAGCTGAAGAACTTTGGAAGATGAAGAATAGGTTAGCAAAGGAGGGAATTCTGAGCGCTGTTGAGGATTACCAGGTAGACACCATGGATCAAGTTGACGCTGCTACTATGTGGACCTCACTCTGCACTTTGTATGAGCCCATCGGCTCCCAATCCCTTGTCTCCATCAAAAGCAACTTTTATGGCCTACACGCATCAGAGGAAGATGACATAAAAGACTATATATGGGAAATTAAGGTACTCAGGGAGTGCTTGGCGCTAGCCAGAGATCCTGTGTCAGACGCAGAGTTCAAGGACGTGCTCGTCACACACCTCCCCAAGAGTTGGGAAGGCTTTACTTCCGCTTACCTTGGCTACAAGGGTAGCCTCAAGGGCAGTCCCCAGGCCATGGCTCTTACGGTTGGTGAGCTTTGCTCTATTCTACTCGATGAGGCGAAATGCCGCTGATCTTCCCCACATGACACCACTTATCACGGGAGCCACACACATCACAAGATGACACTGGCTAAAGAACAGAAGCAGTGCCAGATCTGTGATTGCACAAACCACAAAACCAGTGACTGTCATTTCTGTGGCAAACCGAAATGCAAGTATTGCCATCGGTTTGGTCACTCAGACACTGATTGTTGGAAGAACCTGGCGAACAAAGGAAAGGGACAGGTCTCCAAGCATCAGGAGAAAAAGGGCAAAGTGAGAGCCAAAGAGCATCAGCCTGCTAAGGCATGCATAGCTGAGACCTCTACTGCTTCATTGGATACAGATGATAATGGAGAGAAGTTAGGTAAAGCATTTGCTACCGCTGTACACATTACGACCGTGAATGTAATGGCCAATGAGGCTGAATTTTCCACTTACTTGTGGATCGCAGATTCAGATGCAATGACGCACATATGTGCACAATGCACTGCATTTGCAGAGTTCAAAGAACTCACAAATGAGAAATATATTGAGGCACTTGGTAACAATTGAGTCACCACTTATGGCATGGGTGATATACTACTCGACTGCCAATTAGACAATAAATGGCATACACTATGCCTGTGCAACGTACTATATGTATGTACCGGATGCAAAAGAAAATTTGCTGTCACTCAGTCAGATTGATCAGGCAGGGGGACAATCAACCTGCCACAAAAGCATCATCACAATCTACGATGCCAGCCGACGTGCTGTAGCACGAGGTCAATTAGCCAACAGCCTATATCAGCTGCATGTGACACATCGTTCACACAATGTAGCCCATCTGACATTAAAGCTGAATACCACCTCAACTTGGGTGGAATGGCATAAACAGTTGGGGCACATTGGGAAACATGGATTGCAACAAATGCATAGACTGAAATTGGTCGATGGTATGATGATCGCCAACAGCCCACAGGACTTCGAATGCAAGGCCTGCATACAGGCGAAACAAATGCACGAGCCACTTCCAAAACAGGCAGCACACTGCCACACCACCATCAGAGATCTCACACATACTGATGTATGGGGTCCTGCACATGTCGCCTCTTTGAAGGGGCTATGCTACTATGTATCATTTATTGATGATGCTACTTGCTATGTGACTACCTACTTCATGACAAGTAAGGATGAAACGAGCGAGAGAGTCAAACAGTACATTCAGTACTTGGAAACTCAAAAGAATATTGTGCCCAAGGTGATTTGTGCCGATAACAGCCACGAATACATAAATCGTGATCTGGTCACATGGTGTCATGATAGAGGACTCAAGTTGCAAACTATGGCCCCTCACTCACCACAACAAAATGGGATTGCTGAGCGGTGGAATTGCACTGTCATATCGCTTGCACATGCAATGATAATATCACACCAGCTCCCATCTGAATTATGGCCAGAAGCTGTGGCTGTTACACTAGGTACGACGTAGTGCAAGCTGTAAGGCGAAGCAACACGAAGTCTACACATTCACAAGTTGCTCACTAACATAGAGCTAATGTCGTTTTGCCTTGAGAGGGATACTAAGAGAGATTGCAGGCCAATCACTCAAAGAATGCTAAAACACTACGTATGATTGCGCAGATTTAGCTGGGGATTCTCCAGGCTAATCCATAGTCCTTAAATACATCCTGTGTACTTTAGGGCTGGTGTGAGACAAGGTAACCAAAGAAGATGCTGCGGAGAATCATTGTAAACAATAAGAACTGTCAGGGCAGTGTCCGCAGCATTAGAACATTCTGATAGAACAAGATGGTAACTAGGAAACTGCACAGCAGAGATGCCATGCAATGAGAAGGAAAATTGAGAGCGTGAGACAAAGAACAAGGATAAGCATATACCATAAGGCTTTGAGGAGGATGAGAATGAGCTCTAGGACCGACAGATGTACATATAAGCGTAAAGGAAAGAAAGGAAAGAAGATCAGGTGGAGAAAATGTAACATTACCCCCTCACTAAGGCGGAGGTACCATTTCCGATGCACTCTCTTAATTTCTGGGTGCACTGGCAGCCCTTCTATCCCCTTCCTCCCTTCGCTCTCCATCCCATTCGAACCAATCAGAGGTGGAGTCTCCGTCATACCTCTTGTTCCAGGCATCCTCCTCTCCGGACACCAGCGCATTTGCTTCAAGAGGGGAGGTCGTCTCCCGAAAAGGACAGTTCGCCATGATGTGGCCTAAACAATTGCAGTGGTTACAACAGCAGTTGGGGCAGGACGCTTGGGAATGACCAGGGGATAGGCTGTTGCAGTATGGGCAGCAGTACTGTGGGCAGTAGATCCTCCAGTGGTCCGAGGCGCCACAAACAAAGCAAGTCCAATCAGGGGGACCTGTAACAAGGGGGGAAGGTGAAGGCAGGCGAACAGGGAGAGGCACAGCCTCGTTGTCGATAGAAGGGGAAGAGGGAATGGTTTGGGTATGAGGTAATCCCCTCCAGTTGGTGCGGACACTTGCGAAAGGGGATGAGCGCCACCTGTCCTGAAAGAACTGTTGTCATTCAGCTTCCTGGATGTCTGATGGGAGGAGGGGTGGGGAGGAGAGACGATTGGCTAAGGAGATGGCGGTTCCTTGAGGGATGGGATCCCGGTGGTAGCTAGGTGGACAGAGGTAGTAATGGAGGTTGGGGCCTGAGAGGAGTTCAAGAATGGGGTGGATGTGGGGGCGAAGAAGGTTGGGAGGGAGGAAGTCCAGCAGTGTACCAAGTCCTTCAGCTGCTAACAAATCCAGAACAAGGTTGCTTGATTCCACCATTCCCTGAGTCAGGAAGTCATACGCCTGGGAATGTGGTTTTACAAGGGGGAAGTTTGTGAGGTGGAATCGAGAGAGCGATGGATTGATAAACATTGGCCAGTGGGGGAAGGAGAGTGGTTCCTGGGAACACTGTGGATTTTTCTAAAGCGAAGGTGAGGGTGGGGCTTTCTAAGATGGTGGCTAGGACAATACGAAGCCGGTCAACCAGCAGACAGTTGAGGTGGATAGGAAATTCTTCAGGGATGGGTAGGAGGGGTGTGTTGGGAAGTAGGGGGGGTGAGTGGGGTTCCGGGGAGGCAGAGGGGGAGGATACATAGGAAGACAGCGACGACATGTTGTTAGGTGGCAGAGGATGGTGATGGGGGGAATTCCAGGGAGTGGTCAGCTTTATAGGCATTGAGGAGTTCCTGGAAATGTTCCAAATTGTCTTCATGTTCCCAGGTGTCTTCAGCCAACGAATATCCCTTCCATCTTACCAGAAATTGTCTTCTTCGGCACGATCTGTGATGGGCCAGGATCATTTCGATTTCGTACTCTTCATCTCCATCTATATCTTCTGGGGGTGGTTCTAGAAATGGGGTTCCATGTTCAGTAGTAGTTCTGAAAGAGGAAAGGAGGGAAGCATGGAAGATGGGGTGAATTTTCCAGGTTGGGGGGAGTTTCAGGTGATAGGTGAGAGGGGAGATGACTTTTTCAATGAGGAAGGGACCGTGGCATCATTGAGAGAGTTTAGGGTGTGCTCCAGGGAATTGGAGGTTTCTGGCCTCTAGCCAGACTCTGTCTCCTTGTTTCCAGGGGACGAACTTGGAGCGGACTCTATCCTTCATGATGAGGCATGCTTTCTCATGTGCAGCAAGGGCTTCCTTTCTTGCTTCGTCCAGGGCGGTCATGCATTGTTCGAGGGCAGGAAGGAAGGTTTTGCCCAGGGGTGGATATGAGCAGGGTTCATATCCCATCATGAGGTAGAATGGCAATTGGTGGGTGGACGAATGGAGGGAAGAGTTGTGTGTGAATTCAGCAGTAGGAAGGAATTGAGACCATGACGTGGGAGAACCTTGGCAGTAGATATGAAGGTATGTTTCAAGTTCTTGATTGAGATGCTCAGTTTGGCCATCAGTTTGAGGGTGGTAGGACGAGGATAGGGCTATGTCATATTGGAGGAGTCTAGCCAGTTCTAGGCTGAATGCAGATGCGAATTGGGGCCCTCTATTGGAGATAACCCTGTCATGGAGTCCAAATTGAGGGTAAATATGACGGAAAAAGAGTGCTGCGACGCCTGCTGCATCAATGGTTTTGGTACAAGGGATGAAAATACCCCCCTTTGAGAGTCCATGGTCGACCACAACCAAAATAGAATCGAAGCCATCGGAAGGGGGTAGGTCCGTGATGAGGTCGAGGGCGATCTGTTGGAAGGGGCAAGTAGCAGAGGAGGGAAGGGGGGATAGTGCCAGCACCGTCGGGTGAGTATTGACCTTGTTCACCTGACAGGTGGGGCAGCCCAGGACATATTTACGGACAAAGGAGGCAAGACCTGGCCACCAATAGTCCCGCTGGATCAGTGCCTGAGTGTGGAAGATTCCCCCATGCCCAGAACTAGGTGAGGAGTGCATGTGGGCAATGAGATCGTGGCGGAGTGGGGTTGGTATGTAAAGGTGGCCCCGGTAGTACAGCTGGTTGTCAGTGTAGGACCAGTTGGAGAGGTGTGAGCAAGTGAGGGGTGCATCCAAGTCAGCGAGGCATTGCAGAGCAGTGAGGACAAAGGGATCAGAGGGAGTGGAGGAGGCAAGCTTGGAGGCAATGGAGGCATTGAGGGTTCATACAAACAAGTGGTTGGGAAGGAGGGTGACATCCTCATTGTCGGTAACAGTTGGGGGGTAGGAGAATCGTGATAGGATATCAGCCAGGGCGACTTGGGGGGCAGGGACATGTTTGAACATCAAATCAAAGTCCTGGAGAAAGAGGAGCCATCTGGCCTGGCGTCGACTCAGGTGTTGGGGTTGGCAGAAGTAGGAAAGGTTCTTATGATCTGTAATGATGGTAACAGGGTGTCCGGTACTGCAGAGATAGTGTTTCCAGGCAGTAAGGGCGTGGATGACTGCCAGGAGTTCCCAATCGTAGATGTCATAGTTCCGTTCGGCTTGGGAGAAAGTCTGGGAGAGGTAGGCACAGGGATGGAGGTCGCCATTGTCATCAGCTTGGAGTAGGATTCCTCCAGAGGCTACAAGGGAAGCGTTGGTCATGACGGAGAAAGGTTTGTTTAGGTCAGGCATAGAGAGGATGGGTTAGGATATGAAGGCCGATTGGAGTGAGCGAAATGCAGTTTCCTGATCATTATCCCACTTCCAGGTGGAGGAGGATTTGGTGAGGTCAATAAGGGGGCAAGCAAGGGTAGAGAAGTTTGGTATGAATCGTCTGTAGAAGTTGCAGAAGCCCAGGAATGATCTTACACCTTTGACGTTAGAAGGGGGTTTCCAGGAGGAGATGGCGTCAAGTTTAATAGGGTCGAGGTGGACCGAATTGTGGCGAACTACCATATCCAAGTATTCCATGTGATCTTGGTTGAAGGAGCACTTGGATAATTTGAGGTACATCTTCTCCTCCCTTAGTCGTTGTAGGACTTGTCAAGTTCGTTCTTGGTGTAGGAGGAGATTGTCTGTTCCAAACCCTAAATCATCCATGTAGATCTTTAGCCATCCCTCTGTGATCATGTCTCGGAAGATATGTTTCATAAGGGCTTGGAAGTGAGATGGGGCATTGACAAAACCAAAGAACATGACCAGTGACTCCCAGAGTCCCTCCAAGTTTACCCAAGCTGTCTTCCAGATGTCATCCTCATGAATGCGGACATTGTTGTAGCCCCATCGGATGTCGAACTTGGTGAAGTACTTGGCATGCTTAAAACCGTCAATAAGATCAGAGATGAGAGGGAGGGGGTAGGCATTCCAGACTGTGTGGGAGTTAAGGTAGCGATAATCCTGGCAGGGGCAGAGTTTTCCATCCTTCTTCACTACAAAGAAAAAGGGGGAAACTTGGGGGGAGGTTGACTGTTGAATCTTTCCAGCTTTGACATTTTCAAGGGTGAATTCTTCGCAGGCTTTCCGTTCTTCTGGGTTGAGGGGGTAGACCTTAGTGATTTTCAGGGTGAAGTCGTCATTTAGTTTGATATGGAAATCCCATTCTCCTCGAGAAGGGGGTAGTTCACCCAGAGGTGGTTGGCAAAGACATCAGCAAATTCTCTGTATGCATCTTGGAGGGATACCTCTTCTTTTGTGGCTGTTATGGCAAGGGAAGTGGAGAGGGTCATCTTGTTTAAATATTGGTCAAGATGGGAGTGGGGCAGGGGTGGTACAGGTTCATTTGGGACAAGGCATTGTCCCGTCCTCCAGTTGATTGTTGGATTGATTCATTTCAACCAGGGCAGCCCTAGGATTGCTTTCTCTTTTCCTAGGTTGGTTACGAAAAAGGTCTGGGTGTGGTGAGTGGATTTGGGCAGGGATACTTTCAGGGTGGTTATGAAGCATATGGTTCCATCCGAGTTTTTGGTTCCATCGACATTGTGGGCAATGATTGGTTGTGGAAGGTGGGAGAAAGGGAGGCGGTTTCGGCAGACTTGCTCCCAGGATATAAAGCATCCTGTGGCTCCGCTGTCGATGAGGGCTTGGAGATCAACTTTAGCTTTGCTCCCACATTGCAAACGAATAGGTAGACGCATGGATGATTCGTTTGTATATGTAGTGTACATGGGAGCGACATACTGGGAAGAAAACATCGATTTCTTTTCTTCCCGAGCTAAAAACCCGAAGTAAAAGTGGTGGTGGGGGTTTCTTCTTCCACTTGGTAATCATCATCATGGCAGATGTGGAGATTCCTTAAGATGAGGTTATGAGATACCCCCTTTGCTCTAAGGGAGTTGACGTAGGCGAAAATAGAATTGTCAGGGTTTCTGACCGGGTTGGTGGGTGGGGCAGGGGTTGTTTCAGTGGTTCTGACTTGTACGGGGCAATTGGGGTTTCTAGGGGGTCTGTGAGGCATTGCTCTGGCACGATGGTTGGAAGATCTGCAGCCCTTTTGCTTACACTGGAAGCAATGTCCCTCTCGGATCAGACGGGCTTTGTCGGTGGGGGTTAACTGGACGTAATCAATGTCCATGGCCATGGGGTCTCTCTCTTTCTGGGGGCGAGATGGGGAGGTGAGGGTGGAGCGATGGAGTCCCTGAGCAGTTGCCAACTGGGAATGGAATTGTTTAGCCTTTTCAATCTGTTCCTTTAAGGTATTGGGGACTTTCTCCATTCCGTAAATGAGGAGGTTAATGCAGCGGTTAATTCCTTTTGAAAAGAGGCGACAGAGTTCTGTTTCATTGGACATTTTGGCTTTGGAAGCCAAGTTAACAAAGTTGGTGATGTACTGTTGGAAGCCATCATCGCTTCCGATCCTCTTTAGATCCTTTTGTTCAAGTCATTCCAGCTGTTCCCTAGCAGTTGTAATGATGTCGAAGGGGAAGAAGGTGGAGGTGAAATCGTCGACAAGCTTGTCAAAGGTCTTTTTGGCAGGGGGAATGGTAGTGTCGGACATCTTGTCCAACCATGACTCAGAAAACTGAATTCCTCATCCTTTGCTCATACAATTCAAGGTAGTTAGGACCTTGGTGCTGTCGTCAGGGTAGAGGGCAGCGTTAATGGAGAAGTAGGCTTTCATGGCCTTGATCCAGCAAGTGGCTTCCTTGGGGGATCCTGAAAAGTCATCGGGAAGACCAGCTTTGAGTTCCGAGGGCATATTGGCAGGCTGGGGGGTGTCGATGTGAATAGGTGGTGGCGAAGGGGAGGGACTGGCTGGGCTGCTTCCTTCACTAGACTGGGATGGTGGTGGGGGCTGGCTGGTAAGCTGAAGCACGTGGGCAAGGTGTTCTGTATTCAAGAATGACTCTGCTGGGGCTGGTACCACACGTGGTTGTTGTATTGGTTCGTAGGTTACTCCTCTTTCAATAGGTGGGAGGTTTGGACAATATCTGGGGTCAGCAGGGGGGGCAGCTGTTCTGGAAGATCCTGCTATGCATCGAGGGGGCCGTCATTCAGGCGACAGAGAGTCTCAAGTTCTCTGGGATGAAATGGTTGTGGGGGGGCAGTCGCTTCCTAGACAGGAGAGCGATGGGAAGAGCTAAATCTTTTGTTATGCTAGGTATGACGTAGTGCAAGCTGTAAGGCGAAGCAACATGAAGTCTACACGTTCACAAGTTGCTCACTAATGTAGAGCTAACATTGTTTTGCCTTGAGAGGGATACTAAGAGAGATTGCGGGCCAATCACTCAAAGAATGCTAAAACACTACGTATGATTGCACAGATTTAGCTGGGGATTCCCCAGGCTAATACATAGTCCTTAAATACATCCTGTGTACTTTAGGGCTGGTGTGAGACAAGGTAACCAAAGAAGATGCTGCGGAGAATCATCGTAAACAATAAGAACTGTCAGGGCAATGTCCGCAGCATTAGAACATTCTGATAGAACAAGATGGTAACTAGGAAACTGCACAGCAGAGATGCCATGCAATGAGAAGGAAAATTGAGAGCACGAGACAAAGAACAAGGATAAGCATATACCATAAGGCTTTGAGGAGGACGAGAATGAGCCCTAGGACCGACAGATGTACATATAAGCATAAAGGAAAGAAAGGAAAGAAGATCAGGCAGAGAAAATGTAACAGTGGCCAACATGACCTACATTTGCAATTGGGCATATACACATGCCCTACCAGATACCACACCATACCAAAAATGGATGGGTAGCAAACCTGACATATCTGATGTCATCAAATTTGGTCGGCACATGTACATCCTTAATGAGGATATTAATCATTCCAAACTGGAGCCACATGCCAACAAACATATTTATTTGGGGTATCTCCCTGGTGCACGCGCTATCAAGTACTACAATGCTACTAAAAAGACTATCAAAGTCTCCCGAAATTACAGGTTCTTTACTGAACCAGCCGACATGGACAACAGTCATCAGCTTGTGGGGGAGTCATTGCATAATAACAAAAATTCATCACATAATAACAAAAATGCACCTGACAAGCCGATAACCGAGACCAGAACCACAGTGTCGGACTCAGATGTCAATAATAGTGCTGCTAAACAGAATAAGTGAGCACATGTAGATGACAGCGAACTCAAGGACTTACCCAATATGAGTGAGCTCAAGGATAATGACACAGATGAAACAGGCATGACATCCGCCGAATGTGTATACATGATGTTCAATGAGTGTGAGATGGGTACACAGGACCCGAAAAGTCTTGCCAAAGCAAAAGCATTGCCAGAATGGCCAGAATGGGAAAAGGCCATACAAATTGAGCTCGAGACACTCGAATGCATGGGAACTTGGCAATTAGCTGACGTGCCAAAAGATCAGAAACCCATAACAAACAAGTGGGTATTCATCCAAAAATATGGAAAGGACAGCTGATTACAGAAATACAAGGCGCGATTAGTGGCTAGGGGATTTTCCCAAGTACCAGGTGTAGACTACAAGCAAACGTTTGCACCAGTAGTCAGACTCAAGACAATACGAGCTATACTGGCATTAGCTGTCAATGAGGACTTTGAGATCCAACAAATGGATGTCAAGGGAGCATATCTAAATGGCATCATAAAAGAGAAAATATACATGGATCAACCAGAAGGATACCATGACGGTACCTCACGGTTATGTCACCTAATTAAAACTATCTATGGACTAAAGCAGTCCGGGCGAGAATGGAATCACAAACTAGATGCCAAACTCACTAAGATGGGATTCACACATCTAGAAAGTGATCCTTGTGTCTACATATGGAAAACAAATGGCCTCAAGATCATAACCGTATGGGTTGATGACCTGCTCCTGTTCACTAAATCTACAGACAGGATGAAACATCTCAAATCGGAATTATCCGAGAGATTTGATATGACCGATCTAGGTGAACCTAGTAAACTGGTCGGCATTGAGATCACACGAGACAGACAAGCAGGTACAATCACTCTAACCCAAACTAAGTACATCGAGAGCATACTGGAACGGAACTATATGGCAGATGCCAATGCCATTTCCACACCGATGGACACGAAAATCAGACTTGCACCCGTGACTACAGACCAGGCACAGAACGACAAAGTTAAAAATTATGCGTCGCTAACCGGCTCGCTAATGTATGCCGCAATAGGCACACGACCGGATATAGCTTTCGCGACAAATCTACTATGTTCGTTCAATAAGTGCGCGGATATCACGCACTGGAGTGCCGCAAAGCATGTCCTCAGATATCTAAAGGGTACTAAGTCCCTAGGGATACAATACAGAAAGGGTGACAATAAATTATTTGGTTATGCAGATGCTGCTTTTGCTAACCAGCACGATATGTGCTCTACGAGCGGCAATGTGTTTATTATTAATGGGGGAGCTGTCACATGGCTATCTAAACGCCAGACATCTACTACTCTGTCTACAGCAGAAGCCGAATATGCATCGATGGCACTTGCTGCACGCAATGCCTTGTGGCTCCGGAATTTATATTCCGAAATTGGTTACTGCCCAGACGGACCCACGCTGTTGTACGGAGACAATCAATTCACGATCAAAATAGCGGATGATTACCAGCACCAGGATCAGGCGCGGTATTTTAAATTCCGACATCACTTCATGCGTGAAAGGATCCAACGAAAATTATTGGAGGTCAAATATGTTCCTTCCAATGACATGACGGCGGATATATTTACCAAACCACTTGGCCGAGAATTGCACAGCAAGCACGTACGCACTATCGGGCTGATATCGGCTTGAGGGGGAGTGTTGGCGTTCAAGCCGACACCGAGCACGTGATCACTTATATAAGGTGATATACAGTGCGAGATGGTCGCCCTCTATGTCTTGGATGACTAGTAGTATAATAAATTTGCTACCGTATATAGCATGGGACCTAGCGTCCCCAAAATCAGAGACGTCTTCCTGTCGCCCCCCATCATCGTCCGTCTGATTCTGCTCGACGAACTGCACTCGTACTCGGTTTCTTTCTCACGCTCCTCGCGCACAATCCCGACAGATTTGATGGATTCGGTACAGGACCGTCAGGCGCGTTACACGGAACTCATGGCGAGTGCATCTGCCAGCGTCGAGCGAGCGAGTGAAACCAATGTTAGATTTTATCATCCGTGGTGGCAGGCTGGATAGATTCAAAGGCTCTGTAAGCTCCCACAAAGGGTGTGAAGGTCCTCGACAGGTTTTCAGGAGTCATTTCTCCCAGGCAAGCACACCTAGACGCGCGGGTGGGGAAACTGTGCACCGTACGATGGGATACCGTGATCTGAATAATGGACGCTAGATTGCACTAAAAAATCATTTATGTAAATACTCCCAAAGAACCTGGTAGGGCCACTCACCGAAGTGACCTGGGCTGAACTGAGGGTCATGGCGTAAGTACACATGTCCGAATCTCTGTAGCTTGCAAGAATTCCACGCTCGACTGCATATTGGCACACTTGTCGTTTCCTTGGCCAAACCCTGCTTACCGGCTTCGAGGTTGCTGACGACCGCAACAACGATGGCGGTAGAATTTCGCGCTGATTAGTGATGGTAGTTGCAACACTTGATCAAGCATGTGGACCACTCGAAACGACTCGGAGTGCGTGTGCGGAATTGGCTGACGCTGTTGGACTACACACATTATAGTTGCGACAATCCACACACACTTACCGAGTTCAAAGGTCAGCGTGCAAACTGAGCGGCCCGGGGCATCAAGAACTAGCGGGCGGCGAGAACGGCATACCGGCGGGGGGAAACCTTCGGCGAGTCATATCGGATCATTTGAGCGGCCCCAGAGGAACTAGAAGACATTCAATGGCCGCCGCGATGCAGGACACAGCGCAGCCATCCGATCTGTAGGTCACCCAATGCAATGTGACTCGTAGGCTTGGTCGCCCAGAGTATCGATTTCAATCCTCCAAGTCAATCAAGAAAGGCAAACACATTCGCGTCCAAAAAAAAAGACCACATTCTATATGCATGCGTGCAGGTATTTGTTTCCGCCACAGTACAAAGTAGTACGTGACGCATCGCAATACATTACCAAAGAAAAATCCTCCCATCTACGCCGGCGACTCGTGTCGTCCAGTACGGTTGCCCGTGGAAAGTGTACCAGGAGTACACCAAGGGACACAGTGTGTGTTGTAGTCAATAAAGCCCGGCTACGTTCATGCTTGGATGCGCATCGATGATGGTTTTTTTTTTCATGAGCGGCAGTGACAGCCTGTGTTGAGTGATCTGAAATGAATGCGCGATCAGTCGAAACGTCGAGAACGCTGCAAACTCCCCCTCACTTCAAGTTGCCCAGTCATATCAACCTGCCCCGTACTGCGACCATAAGACCATCGCAGGGGAGGGCCTGCGGTCGGTGTGATGAGCGTTCAAGGTGGGCGGACAGTCAACCGCGGGCGCTGACCTTGGTATGTATTGCCTCTTGATCCTAGGGAGTTGGTCCCCGTTTGCACGTCTTGGGTCTTTACAGTTCATATGACTAGCGACCCTAGTCAAATAGTAGATTGAATATCTGGGTCCCGGTGGGGCAACTAACCAGACGTACTTGCAGGATCGCCGGCCGGCAGACGCGAGTGCGTCTAAAGGTACTGTACCGTCATTGCCGGTCGAACAGTTCGTAGTGAGCATGTCCGATCGATTGACTAGCGGGTTTGATTGAGATTACTGGGGTGTTGGGGGAACTGCGAGTTGTGTAATGATAAATTTGCGACTTCTGACGTCCCTTTATATATCCTCCTCGGTTACTAGAGTAGTTATGGGCTTGGCGACGTCGCACGCCTAGCCAGAATGGCTGTTCCCTTCGTACACTCGCAAGTTAGAACATATTCCAGAAGCGTGGACGTGGCAGAATACCCCCGAGACTCCCGTACGCCCGTGGGCCCATAGCTTGGGTACAGCATACCAGTGACTGGTACGTACTACATAGCAGCCGAGATGGCTTCCTTGCAGACAAGCTGTTACGAGAGGCTGTTCACGTCAAATTGACGTGTCAGACGTCCAAGCGTCGCACTGCCTCAGGCAAGGCAGTCTCGACATACGGTAGTGACAGATGCGATGAAATCGTTTTCCTAGGGGCACTGTTCTTGTAATGAAATCTCGCAGGGTCCACAAACTCGGGAGCGATGTAACGAGTCCATCCCGATGCCCTGCGGATGCGGCTGCCACCACAACAAGTGGCAAGTTTTACGAGGTAGCCCTCTTCTGAATCGACCTCGGACTGCATCGAGCCATATTGTTGCCGTTTATCGAGTGAAAATAATCAGGCCCGACGGTCCATAACTTGCCATCAACCTGGGATCAGAGATGCCTTGCTGTGAATGGTCAAACACAAGATCCCGAGGTGATCATTAACCTTGCACGGCGTTCAGCGGGTACACGAACTCCACAAGAAGCTCGGCTCGAAACGCGCCTGTGAACATTGTCATCCAATCGTCATCTGCTCCAGTTCAGCCGTGCGCTCACTCGAGGCTCGAACAAAAAGGTAAAAAGGCATGTGGATTCATGCTCGACACAGCTAGTATTGGGATTCGACACCCTATTTTTGTTCTCCCAAACGACCCGTGTGATGGAATAAGAGTAATTAGAAAAACGGAAAAGAACGCAACGGATGTTAGTACACGTTGTCATGGTACACTGCTGACAATGCCAAAGCATCTTATTCGAGACTGAAAATGAGCGTCGACAGAAACTTGAAAGATAGCGCGAATAAGCTCAGGCTGTGGATTTTGTTTTTGGTCTCAAGGTGGGATGCAGCACCTGTTCGTGCAGGGCCTTGCCAGCGGGCACCTAACAACGGATCAACGCCTGGTAGGATCGGTTGAACGCCAAGGACATACCATTGGGTATACATGCTCGTTCCGCTCTACCACGCACTCCAACAAGACAGGTTTTGATTCATCATACTCAAGAAACTCCTTCATCTTGGCAGGCAACTCTGTTACGTTACTACACCGGATGGCATGCACACCCATCGCCTGGGCAAGAAGCACGAAATCAGGATTTGTCATCCGCGTGTGGGAGTACCGCGCATCGTAAAACAAATCTTGATTAGAAGCTGTGAGTCATCGCCCTTGCGCCCTATTCAAAACATGACCATACCCTGCCATTGTAGCACCATTCCTTGGAATTCGTTGTTCAAGACAAGAACCTTGACGCCGATGTTGTATTGGGAAGCGGTGGCAAGTTCCATGGCGGTCATGCTGAATGAAGCATCACCGTCGATATCAACCACAGTCTTATTCGGCGCAGCGACTTTAGCACCGATGGCCGAAGGCAGACCAAAGCCCATCGTCTAAACACGTGGTCAGCGATACAAAAAGAAAGATAAAATCATGCTACGTACCCCAAGGCCGCCAGAGGTCACCATCGACCGCGGCGTTCTCCATCTGAAGTGCTGCGCTGCCCACATTTGATGTTGGCCCACACCGGTCGTGACGACCACGTCCTCCTTCCTGTGAGCTGTCTGCTTGTCCAGCTCTTCGATGACTTCTTGCGGCTTGATACGGGCGTCGGGACCAGTCGTCTTCTCGTAGGTGAACGGGTACTTTTCCTTCCAGCCCTTAATAGTGGCAAACCACTCGTTCCGCGGCGTCGATCGGATCAAGGGGACAAGCGCAGCAAGATTCGACACGACGTCGCCCAGAATCGGGATGGAAGCCTCGACGACCTTGTTGACGTTCTTGGGCTGAATCTCGAAGTGGATGATACCACCGCGTCCCTGTGCCGCGGCAGCACGCGCCGCAGGTGCAAAGGTGTCAACCTTGCCGGTGACACGGTCGTCGAACCGCGCACCGAGCGCGATAATCAGATCAGCGTTTTGCATCGCCAGGTTGGCGTAAGCCGAACCGTGCATGCCGAGCATGTGCAGGCTCTTTTCGTTGGTCTCGTCAAAGGCACCAAGGCCTTGCAAAGTGGTAGTCACAGGGATGTTGCCTTGCTCGGCAAGCTCGGCGAGCAACTGAGGTCCCATGGGAGAGGACAGAACGCCATTGCCGGCATAGATGATGGGCCGTTGTGCCTGGTTGATCAGACTGGCAGCTTGCTGGATGAGGACGATGTCGGTCGGGGAAGTGACGGTCTGCAGGGGATTTGTCGGTAGAGTATGTGATCCAGGCGTAGTGGCCTTGTAGGGGAGCGGTGTGCGCAGAATCCCGGCGGTAACATCCTTGGGAAGATCTACGAGCACCGGCCCGGGGCGGCCGGATGTGGCGATTTTGAATGCTTCATTGATACGACGGGGCAACTCGGTGATATCTTTAACCATCACATTCCACTTGGTGCAGCTTCTTGATATGCCGACGACATCAGCTTCCTGAAAGGCATCAGAACCGATGGCTGAGGTGGCAACCTGCCCGCAGAACACGACGAGAGGGACACCATCGGAGAGGGCGTCCTGCATTGGCGTCACGACGTTGGTCGCGCCAGGGCCGGAGGTGACGAGGACGACACCAGGCTTCCCGGACACGCGAGCATAACCTTCTGCCATGTGGCCTGCGCCTTGCTCGTGGCGGGGGAGCACAAAGTCGAAATGGTCGGAGTTATATATGGCATCGAACACAGGGAGGATGGCACCACCTGGGTAGCCAAATATATGCTTGACGCCATGGCGAAGCATCATCTCATGAAATATCTGGCCACCAGACATGCCGACGAACGAGTGATCGAGAACAGCCGCAGCGACGCGCTGCTCGGCTGGGGCAGGGAATGGGACATTATCAGGGTTGGGTCGACTGGTGAAAGCCAGTGAGCACGGCCGTAAAAATAAAGTGGAAAAGAGTTACACGGCAGGTGCGGGGACAGCGCCTCTCGGGAACGATCTGCTCAAGTGTCTGGCATGATCTCTGGCCCTTGATTTGGCCTCCACAATCGAGGCTGAGGCGATGGTGGACTTTGAACGCGTGAAGCACACAGTCGAGGCCGACTTTTGGGCACTTGTTGTGCGTAGAGCTGCTTGGAAAGCCATAATTGTCGTCGGGGGAATGCGACGGAGCAGCCAGTGGGAGAAAACGAGTCACAGATGAGAAGCCAAATTACAACTCAGTGGGCTTTTTCATGTCAGACTGTTAATCGAGTCAGACCCTGATGACCTCGGCCGAACGCCATATATGGGCATTGCCGAAAACCCGATCTCCGCTTTGTCGGCATCGTCCCAATAAGAAGAAACTTGGTTGATTTAGTGTGCCAAGGGGTTCGTCTTTCTGCCCGAAGCAGAGGCCTTTGCTTGTGATGATTCTGGGCTGATAGATGTGACCTCGACGTGTTGATCGATGCCATCTTTGATTGGTTGCGTGTAAATGGTAATAGTTTAGTGGATTCAGGGGCTATTGCCTATTTTTGGTACTCCATACCACCACGAGTTCGCGCGCGGTCCGATTCCGTTCCCGCAACCAAAATGTCGTCGATAGCAGCTCAGTTTGCAAGGCAAGGAAAGAAGGTGCGGGTCTTCTTTTTGTCTCCTATTCAGACTGGAGGTAACGGTTCCAGATCGTCGCCATTGGCAGGAACTACTCTGAGCATATCAAGGAGCTCAACAATACCCGACCAAAGGAGCCGTTCTTCTTCCTGAAGCCCACCACGAGCTACCTTGCTTCCGGAGGAAATGTAGAGATACCCAGGGGTGTCATCGCTCACCACGAAGGTTTGCTCCTCTGAATGCTGTTGGGTACGATGTTCATGCCCGGTTGCTACCAGTCGAACTCGGTCTGGTCATTGGCAGAGGCGGACGCGACATTTCGCAGGACGTTGCTGAATCACACATTGCTGGATACGGTGGGCGCGTTTTGAGCCACGTCAGACGTGATACTCAGCATCATCACCAGCCCTGGCGGTCGACATGACCGCGCGGAACATGCAAGACGAGGTAAAGAAGAAAGGCCTGCCCTGGTCTGCAGTCAAAGGCTTTGATACCTTCACGCCTATAGGGTCAGTCTATCATTCCATACGCCATTCTCCAAGTTCACACCCTGCGCACAGCAATTTCATACCCAAGTCGTCCATCTTGGATCCCCACGACCTGAGGCTCGCTCTCAAGGTGGCGTATCTGGAGTTACCCGGAACAGCTCAGCGACTCACCTCACCTCCGACAGATCAACGGGGCGGCCAAACAGGACGGCACCACCGGCGACATGATCTTCCGCATTCCGAGACTCATTGAGCACATTTCGTCCATCATGACGTTAGAGGTTCGTCCCGTCTGCCCCCCCAGGTGGTCTGCATGACTGACTTTTCTCTCTTTCTACGAACAGGAGGGTGATCTCATCCTCACTGGCACGCCTTCCGGTGTGGGCCCCGTCGCGCCGGGTGACAAGGTTGAATGCACGTTGGCCGAACCCAACGGCAAGATTCTCGATCAGCTGACCTTCACGGCCATCTCGAGAGACGGAGGCTATTTGTTCAAGCCTTAGTACATCGATTGTATCGTCCCGCCATCCCAAATGAACTATGAAACATTATATGCCAACTGGTACAGTCGCGCAAGAACAACGCTGCTGGAGGAGGTATACTACGTAGGATACAAACACGCTGTGAGCTGCTGGAGAGGTTTTTTTTACACGAACAGCACCTCTGGGATCCTTCAGGGGTCCCACGCCTGCTTCTTGCTCTCAAGGCGGTCACTCACGTCGTCCAACGATATCGTCTGCAGGCCGTTTTCCGGTCTGCTTCCGTTGGCGCTCCCGAAATCATCCCCTTCAGAGTCCCCCTCCGTCTCGGACCCGCTGGCAAACGTCCAGCTCCCGGCGGTGGGTGTGAGCTCGCCGTCCCTGTGGCCGTCTGCGTCGCTCGACTGAAAATCACCAAAGTCAAACGAGTCGTCGGAAGAATACGACGAAAACGACGACGACGGGAAGGCAAACGGATCCCTGGCGCTCGCTGACGCCGAGTCTGAAAAGGGTCCGAAGCCGTCATCCTAACTTGCGGCGTGAGCGTGCGAGTAGCTTTGATAAACAGTGAGAGACGCACGTCGTCGTAGCTGTTCACGCCAAACGGGTCGTCTGAGAGCGCTTCCCGGAGAGCGCCAGAAGGAGAAGGATTGAACGCATCCTGCCATAAAGTCACGTCATTCGTCGTCGTCCGAGAATATGGCCACGTAGTAGCACGCACTTCAAACCTGGTGGCGCTCTGCACGCTGTTGTGGCGGCGAGCGGGTGGCGGCTTTCCAAGGTCGAATCTGGATTGCGCTAGCCATCCGCCATCGTTTTCGTCCTCATCCTCGTCGGATGCATCAGACGTGAGATACTCTCCCGCATGGAGCTCTTGTGTCAGGTAACGAGCAAACTAGAGCAACGATCGTAAACGCGCAAAGACACAGACGCCAAGGACCGGCCAAGCTTACCTGCGGCGGACCGGTCCCGTGGTCCTCCTCCTCTTCCATCGGTGCGGGTCCGAAATCGGCGTTTGTCTCTCGACTGGGCCGTGTCGTCGTTGTCCGCTTGAACTCCCCCTTCATGCCAGCACCCTCGTTGACCGGCACCGCCGTCGTCTTGACGTCCGCCTCATCTACCGCCCACCGCCCACCGCCACGCGGGACGTTGTTGACGGCCGGCTTGCCGCCCCCCAGCAAGCTCGTGTCGCGCTTCTTGGTCTCCTTGTACCGCCCCGTCACGTAGTCGTTCCACGCCGGCTGTGGCGCAAACTGCTCGATGATGTGGCGCAAATCGAGCGGGAAGTGGTCCAGGGTAGTGATGACGTCCTCTGCCATGAGCGTGAGATGGCCCATGTACCCCAACCGCACGCCTTTCGGTTTGGAACTGAAAGAGAGACGTCGTCGTCGTTGTATGAGTGCGGCGAAAAAAAATACCATGACTTGCCTTTCAGCATCGTTTTGTTTTTGCCCATCGACGATGCGTTGCATCAGGCGCGCGTCCCTAAACAATGCGATCGTCAACTCGCGGTTCAAACCCCCATCAACCCTGCCCGTCAGGACCTGGTGGATGAAATCGTAGACGACGCTATGCAAAAAGTTGTTCCATGGGTATTCAAAGAACAGATCCTGCAAAGAATCCGGTCAGACGCCCGAACACAGCCAATATGGGGAAAAAAAAAAGAATGCTTGCCAACAACACCGACAGCACGGATGCGTCCAAGAAGCACCGCTTCATCCGCTCGCCAACTGGAATCCCCGGCGTCGTGCCCAAGTAAGTCGATCGCCGCGAACGTTGACGTGATGGCGTTGCCGTCGCCTGCGAGCTGGCCGCTCGCGAACTGGGACTGGCAGGACTCTGCTCCGAAGCCGCTTGCGATGCATGTTCGGACGGCGGCGAGGCAGAAGAGCTGGGAGGCGATGCCACCGCCGACGGCGCTTGCGCTGCCTGAGCATCGTCTGCGCCGCAGAAATGACCTTTCGACGATTCGTCGTCCATTACGATCTCCTCCATTGCATCGTCGTCCGAGCTTCCCGGGTCATCGCTCATATCATCGTCCGAGTCGAGGAGAGAAGATGCGCGCGAAGAATTGGTGACGGGAAGTTCCAAGGCCGGTTCTACCTCGTCGTGAGGCTCCTCAGAGGGCTCCCGCTCCCGCTCATCCGAGGAGCCAAGCGCAATCACGCGGGCCAACGTCTCCAATGACGCCAACCCGCCTTGTAACCGACCCTCACAATCATAGAGGTTATCGTGTTCCGAGTTGCGGTTCAGAAGAGACATGTTTGAACAGTGTAGAAGTTCAGCGTATAGTTCACAGATGCGATACCGCTCAAATGTGAGGGGGCGGATGAGACCCACGGTCGTCGGCACAGGCCCTTGCTACAGGGCGAAACGTGAAGAAGTCATCGCAAGGGGAGCGTCAGGAGGAACACACCAAGGAGCGAGGTTGACGCAGGAATCGCTGAAAGTCGGGTAGTCGTTCGCACATAATGTCGAGCAACGGTCCGAGATTGACGACGCCCATGCGGTCCACCATCTCCTTCATCGCCGCTTCCAACGTTTCCCGCGCGTTCTCTGCACCCTGGAGCTGCTGTTGGACTTGTATTAGTCGATTCCGCAGCGTGTGGAATAGATAAGGTTCGAAGTAGTCCGAGTTGTTCTTCCGTATAAGCTCGATGATGACAGATATCGAGTTGATGACGGAAGACGTCGCGGAGTGACCATTCGGAAGCTCGGAAGGTGGGGGAATAACATTTTCGACATCGTCGTCTCGGGAGGGTTTGACAAGAGGTTCGTCGGCTTCAAAGTCATGGAGAATATACCCGGCCAAGGTGGAGATGCTGTCCCTATGAGCCAACTCCCGCGCAAAACGATTCGATGCAGGGCCATTTTGAAGGCCTTCCGTCAAGCCGGCGCCAGGCGAAGGGGCAGCCATAGAGATAATTCCTTTGATAAGTTCGGAGACGACAGTGTGCATGTCACTAGAATGAGCGGGAGAGAGTAAACCTATTAGCCTCCCCATGAGCTGTTCGGAAGATAGCCACTGGGTATCGACGGGAGGTGAGCGACGAAGCACAGGACTGCATGTGAGAGCATACTTCGAGGACACCCACTCCACCTGGATGCTCATCCAGCTGAATGATACGAACGAGCAAATCCACTATTGAAGGGGTCTCAACATGGCGAAGTAGCCGCTCCACGACGGACGGTTGGGATTGGATAAACGCAAGCATCTGTAACCGAATTGGACTTCAAACGGCGCAAAGGCAGAGGGCGAAAGCTACCTCTGCGGGTTTCTTGGTGAGAAACACAGCGTTGATCTTTGCGAAATGAGAGGCCATGACCATCTCTGTTTTCATGTCCTCGGGGGACCTGTCCAGTACGGTCTCCCAGAACGGGGCGAGAAGCTCTTCGCTGTGGTTCACGCATGTCTCCACGACGGACCAAATCTCGCTGCAGAGCACCTCGGTTGCAACGTACGGGTACCTTTTGCGTCATTAGACCTCGGTAGCATTCGATGGAACCCGCCACGCACTTGTACCGGCCTCTCTCCTCCGCACCCTCGATCTCGCCGGTGACGTACCCTAGCAAGCGCTTCAAGACATCGACGCGCTGGAAATAATCGATGAGCCTCGTATTTTGGGATTTGCATTCTTGCAGCAGATCGTCCTCGTCTAGTATGGCTTCCAGCGAGACATCGTCCTTGTCTAGGAGACTGTCTATCGCGGATGTGTTGTGGAAGCCGAATCTACACGGCCGCCAAAATCGTCATGCGGGTGTTTACGAACTGAAGCGCGATGGAATACCTCCAGAACATGAACTAGACGAGCGCTGCTTTGATAGTGAAGAGCTGGGGAGCGAAACGTCGACAATTGGGGCGAGTTACGACACCAATACTACGCGCGTGGAACCTGACGACTACGAGATTGCCTAGATAGGATGCCACGGATCGTGCAGTGTCCTCCCGCCACCTCCGCCCGGCCGACTCGCAGCCCCTGATCTCCAGAGAGTCCGCATCAGGGTATATTAGATATTATTCTAACGAGGATATCCTATCATAAATCTCGTGAGCACTAAGGTGACTTCGTCCGTGCCTCAGAACTGCGGATGTCAGGTTACTTACGGCTGAACCAAAGAAGCTGTCAAGAACTCACCCGAATTTGGTACGTTCCACTTGCTTTCGTAAGGTAACGCACCCACTTGATGCTGTGGTAGTCGCTCTTCTCGAACACCTTCAAAAACCGGACGATGAGTCCAGATGAAGTGAACATCAGGACTTGGAAGTCGACATCGATCGGGGGCCGAGCCCACACTTGTCGGACTGTCGTGGACGTCAGTTCAGCAGAGGCCGTGAATGTACATTCTTGGCCGCCTTGTATTCGGGGCATCCTGGACAGCAGATCAATCTCACGACCGCTCAGATGGTAGGACTTGACGTACTTCCAGATCACCACATTCTCTGCAGGGACATACTTGGCTTTACCATTAGCAACCTTGCAATCTACCATCGTCGTGTTCAACGGCGTCGGTATTCGGAGAACGACATCCGTTGCAGAGAGTTTGTTGCCAAAGTCGGTTTTGACAGAGACCATGTACGAGACTTGCGAGGTACCTATCTCGTTGACCGTCGCGATCACACGCAGCGGCAGCTTCACGTTTGACGTTGCTCGATACCTAACGGGCAAAGCATTCAGATCCGATCCACTCAAAAATGATGGGCGCCGCTCGCCTCATAAGTTCAAACTCGCCGTCTGGTGGGATAAAACTGATGGTTCGGTCGGAATCAAATTCATTAAGGCGAACACATTGGTGGAATCGACAATCGTCTAGCTCCACACCATCACTTCCACTGGCACCGCGGTCGTTTTTATCAATGACCAGCTTATCATTGAGGCCAAATTTGCACTCTGGTGTACCGGATAAATATGCCCGCATCTGGATGTGGCCATCGACATCAGACCGGAGGATGGTCCCTATGACAATGGTATGAAGACGCTTGGTGGAGCGTGAGTCGATGCAACCGACCTTTAGCGCTCATGCTAAGGTTGACTGTTTCCACTACGTCAACGAAGGCTTCGTTCTTTTTGTACTTGACATCACCACGCCGCCAACTTGTCGCGCCTGTCGCTTGCACGGTGATCTTTGCAGACTCTTCCTGTGACACGAAGTGAACTCGAGCGCAAAGGATATATGGACAAGGGCGTACGGCGACGTGGGGGGAAGACATGACACTCTCCGTTGTGATGTAGCTCTTCAGAGTATCTATCTCACTGTTTTGCGGGTAACCAAAGTCGTTGATTTCTGAAAGGTCACAGTGAGATGGCGAACGAAATAACATTCTGCGCGACCATACCATCGATCAATTCGTAAATTAAAACAAAGTTGTTCTTGACAGACTCCTCATCGACCTTTCCAAAGTAAGACTTGGCGATCGTGATGAAGCGGTAGCAATACTCGAACACGAGAGCGGCATTAGCGTTGGTTCTGGCCGCGAGTTAGGTCGCATTACAACCAAATAGTATCCTAGCTTACTTTGTAACAGCCACGACATAGAGATTGTTGACGCGAACGTGAAAGAAACTCGTGGAACCCAACGTAATTATAGGCGATCGCACATCGCTGTTGGAGACGACCTGGATTCGGAATACATCTGCTATTGAACGCCTAGAGAGAGTGGTTGAGTGATCCGACAATCATGGAAGGTACAGTGGTCCCACTTGAAGTCTGTCCGATATAAACGAGAAATCAAGACCTGGAGGACGATGCCAGGATCAATACCATGGGACATGGTTGGGACATGCACGGCGACGCACCTCTCCCTTCTGGTTGAATATGAAGAATGCCTTTGAGCGCGTGAGATTCTAGTGCCCAGGCTGTCTCCGCAGACTTACTGAAATCATAGCTTTAGTCAAAGGGACGCGACTTGAAACGGAGCGCTCGCAGTACACTTTCGGGAGTTTCCCACGGTCTTTTCTGCCAATTGAGTAGCGTCCCATTGAACCCGAAATGACAGACATGCACACTGGAAATTACTTCCTCCTGTTCTCCCGCCATCACCTCAACTGATCTCGACATTGGGTACACATGCACCCCATTCCAGCCTTGCTTGTCCCTAAATCACGCGTTAAGATCATTTATCTCATTCATTCGCACCGCGGGCACTCACAACGGGGAGTCCTGTCCGAAATACCATCAAGAAGTCACTTGACCGTCCTAGTCGAATGCGATGTGAACTCTTTATGAGAACTCAATCGCTGATGCCTCACTTGCCCCTTGCGGGGGGATCACGCCGACCTTCGCCGCGGGCCGTGTTGCGAGGCTGACTTTGAGCGGACCATTGTCGGATACCCACAGGAGCATCACCTCTATTGGTGCCATTTATAAAGAGCCAAAGTTGATGAAGTTGGAGGTTTTGTATTCCCCCGAGAGCTTCCCAGCATGTTCCATCGTGGTCTGCTCGCCGTCACTCCTCTCTGTATCACCCTTGCGTCCGCAATCCCTTGGAATGCCACCGAGTACTTGTTTGTATTCGGGGATTCTTACTCTGCAGATGGTTACAACGTTTCCGCAGGTATAGGTTCCCCGAACCCTGGATACGTGAGTGCCCATATCATCCCACCACAGTAGGAGGCTCACAATAGCCTAGACTTCTTCGAACGGCCCAAACTGGGTCGAATTCTTGAGTGAGATAATGTTCCATAAAGTCCTTGTCGAATGATTCGATGGTCCCGTAGCTACTACCTATAACCAAGTTGCAATCAAGGTTGGCAAGTTGAAAGTGAGAGAGACCAAACTGACTATTCGTCTTCCAGACGTTCAATCTCGCATACGGTGGAGCGACTATTGATAGTGCTCTGGTCCCTCCATATCTTCCAACGGTATTGTACGTATACGCAACTGTATTTCTTGTACTTGTATCTTTACAGCCACAAGATCGATTGTCGACCAGGTCTCAGAGTTCAACGAGTATCTCGCATCAAAACCTCCAGGGGCCGAGTGGGATAGCACGAACAGTCTGTTTGCGATCTGGATTGGCATTAACGATGTCGGAAATTCGGTCGACTGGGTTGGGCTTCACTCTGACACCATTAGGGCGTGCTAACTTTTGGTGTGTTGACAGACAAACGTCACCCAATCCCAGTTCTACGAGACCCTCATGGATAGGCTTTTCTCACAGGTTTGTTAGTGTTTTCCTTTCGGTCTGCACAGCTGAGTTGTTTGAAAGGTGGATGATCTGTACAATGCAGGAGCTCGTAACTTCATGTTCTTGACGGTCCCACCAACGAATCGCGCACCACTCTTCGTGGCACAAGGGCCTGACGCAGCAGCGCAGATGGATACTGCCATACTCAACTACAATACCCAGTTGATACAAAACACGGGCAGCTTCCAAGCAAACTACACAGATCTAGGCAGTGTCACGGTTTTTGATACCCAGCCCATCTTCAATACTCTTCTTGACGATTGGAGGACGTTTGGCTTTGTGAATGTCACTGGATATTGTGGTGCGTACGAGAACGGGACTCCAACCAGCACGTACCAGGTAGAGGGATGTGCTCCCGTGTCCAGCTACTTGTGAGTTCCTCCGCATCAGTGTAGACCCTCGCAGTGATAGAGCGACACAGCTGGCTGAACACGCTGCACCCGTTATTCACTGTTCACGAGTAAGTGCCTTGGCGTGTTTTGTGCCTTGATTCTCAAAGGTTCTGTTGTCAGTATCTTGGCCAAGGCGATTACCACCGCCCTCGCCGGTTACCCCGTTGCCTAGATCGCTACGTAGATAGAGCGATTCTTTTTGTAAGCCATGCCTATGGAATACGTACGAGGTTGTTTGCGGTCAAACAAGGCTCCAGGACACGTCAGCCTGTCAAGTCAAGGTGACGCATCGCCCGAAATATGGCCGCCAAATACCGGGTGCTGGCAGTCCGTCCTTGTTAGTACCATCATCACCCTGCACACTATACCACTAGTCAACCCAATGACAATCACCGAGTTCGCCATCTTAGCTTTCAAATTACCTCCTGATTTCTCAGATCCCGCTCTCCAGCTTCTCTTCCAACGGCTCTCTGCCTGGCAATCGGACTGTTCCGGGTATCCGCTGCTGTTCTTCACGAATCCAGAGGACCCGCTCCAGGTCCACCTCATGACGGGCTGGCAGAGCGTTGCTGCACACGTGGCGTGGATCAAGGGGGAGCGGAACCAGGCGCTGCTAAGCGCGTTCGCGCCGTACGTCGACCTGCCGCGGGTCCGGATGGTCCATGTCGACGTGGACTTTGAGGCGGTGCCGAGCGATGCGGCACACGCGGTTGCAGTGGCGCGGTATGACGGCGGGGCGGATGCGGCAATCTTCAACGCGTCGAGGGAATCGGCGGATGGGTCCGCCTGGTCGCTGTTCGGGAGAGATTTGGCAGAGGAGGGCGGGGATATCTATCGCTTTGGGGGCTCTGCTGGGAATCTCGGTTATGGGGTCGGACAGTCGCCGGGGGCTACTAGAAGGAGGATATTGATCCCTGTCGAGCAATGGGTATTGAAGAGAGTAGGGTTTGGTATAGAACCATGACTGCCAGTGGGAATTTTGCATTTTGCACATTCTATTCATACAATCCGACTCTTCAACGGGTCCGGTGACCAATTCACTCGGTACACTAGAATAGCGAAATGTACACTTGGAACCGAACATACTGACTTAGCATCGCCATACAATTACGCTATATTGTACATGTTCTTTAGCCGCATATTCACATACTCTCCAGCAGTAATGGGGCTATATTTCGCTGGTCTGTCGGCAGACACACAACTTGGTATGGGCTGCGAAAGTGTATGTGCACAACGCTTTCTCGTTTCAATCTAACATGACACGGACCTCGATATTCATGCAATAATCTGTGCCGAAAAACAGGGGGATAGAATATCGCTCTTTTCCGCTCTTGTTTACCACCCGGTGGATAGTGGACTTGAAGACATCGTCTATAGTAAATAGTACCGAGGTCCTTCGCGTCCAGGTAGAGACAAGAAGGCCAGCACTCACTCGTCCACATGGCTAGTTGGTCGCCAATGCTGCGCTAGGCATCAACTACGCTCGAACGACGGCGTCTGAAGGTGTGGCTCACTTGACTACCAATGTATCTTCGATAGCAGGGACATCAATCCACCTTTTCTCTGAGTTCATGACTTGCAGCGCTTGGATTTCTGGCTGCTGCCAGAGAATGGTGAAGCACTGGGAGCAAATATCGAGTCAGTTGCTTTTACAAAAACCTACACTCCGTCGATGCTCTACTCTGACCTGGAAACTAGTGAAAAATGAGCGAGAGCAGAAACAACACGAAATACAAAGCACTCGGTATGAGCCCCGATACCAAGAGTATCATCGTCAATATTGAGATAACCATTTCGGGGTGGGTAATGAAGCAAGGTCATGTGTACGACGGAATTTTGCGTCTGAAACCATTTGAGCGCCAAATACCCGTCGTTCCAGCGGAAAAGCATACCTTATCATCAAAATACGTCTCGGGCAAGCCGAGAGCAAGGGCAAAGAGCGGGAATAAAGTCTTACCAACATTCATTGCTGCATGGCTAGAAAGAAATGTTGACAAGAGCACGGACAATCTTCAGCCAACCCAACGCACTAGTATTCGAGACAAGCTGCTCTGAACTCTGGACAGTCGTCTGAAGGCCAAACACTGGCAGCCACCAATGCACCATCGTCCGCCCCCTTCTCGTCGCGTGCTTTCCATTCAATTTCTTCTCGCCCAAAGTCAAAGGCTTCATGAAAGTCGCCCTTATCGTTGTTAGCCGAGTCGATGTTTGAATCGAAGGGAGAACTGTATCCGTTGGAATTGGGAAGTGTCTTGTAGTGCCGCTTCAAGTTTGCAGTCGTCGATCGCACAATCAGAAGTTATTGACTGATGGCACCACGAGTCATACCTTCATTTTCGTCGCCATAGGAAGACTGAAGTACGTCTTTGCTGCATCAAGCACGCTATCCAAACGCGACTGGGGGATCCCATGGTTTCGTACTAGAGAACGTGCGATGAATACATAGTGGGTCAACGACGGAACTATATCGCACCGTAAAAAAAGCCGACCCGCATACATGCATTCCTAATCTCGCGGGCTGTAGTCAGTCTTCCGTCCGGTGTATCACACTTGCTCAGGTCTCTATGATAGTCGGTCAAAACAACGCTGAGCAACATGGGACAATTCACTCACATGAGTGGGATACTAGTGAACACGTCATCCATACCTGCCACTGTAGCCTCCGCCAAGGACATGACTTTATCTGCTTGTCGCGTTTGAGCGCTGGACCAGTGATGGGTCCAAGCTTAGTCACGTGTCTAGATTCTAGCGTTGAGCAATTGTAGCTGCGTAAAATGAAGTTTAGATTCCTCGCTATGCGCCTGGTACTGGTCAAACGGTTCAGAATATCTCAAGGGCACGGGTGGGTACTCCAAGTCCTAGGCCAGCTTGTCCATGGCGATCACCGAGTTCGCCATCCTCGGCTCCGCGCCTTCAAATTGCCTTCAAATTCTTCGGATCCTATTCTCGGCCGTGGCAATTGGAGTAACCATTATTGTTCTTCACGACCCGCCCCAGTGACGAGGCGGGCGTATGAGATTAAGGGTTGAACTGGGCGCTGCGATTCATCGTACGTTGATATGCCGCGAGCCGCGTCGTCGTGCAATTTGAGGCGATATCAAGCGATGCAGCACGTGCGATCGGTATGACGGAAAGGTGGATGTGGCATTCCATGCCAGAGGGTTTGACGGATGGATCCGCTTGGTCGCTGCTGTTTGGAAGAGATTTGGCTGAGGTGTATTTGATTCAAGAATCCGGGAGATGGGGAGTCTGGGGAGACCAAAAGTGGGCTCTGTGATCCCTCCCGGTCGGTGGGCATTGAACACAGCTTCCAAGGAGTTAGCTCAGAGCCTCGACTAGGATGTATCGACCGCATTAACTGGTCCGGGGGACTGACGGTGCTGCAATCGCGAAATAGTACAAACCCGGGTTTCGGACGGCGAAAACTTCGTGTAGCTTCATTGCCTGAGAGCCCATTGTATTTTTTTTTGGTGGACTGTCAGCATAGGGCTGCAAAAGTGCTGATACGCAGTGATTATTGCGTATACGCACCACGCTGACAGTGAGTACGAAATCATTTCCAATGGGCCTTGCGCCCCACACGTTCTGACCATACGGCGTCCAGGTTGTGCCCACACGAATGAATCCACGATTGACACGCTCATAGGTGAAGCAAGCTGCGGGAAGCACCGTTACGATACATAGTACAAGTGTGGGCAGAACTCCGAATGCAGCGCGGGGCCATTGACTCTTTGAGGATGAATGAGACAGTGGAATCGGGAGTAAAACCCCAGTATGATTTTTCTCTCAATCTGTTTTCAATGGCCTCATGTAGAGCCGTTCAGTGGAAACTAGGGATACGCTTAAGGGTCCCTCCACGCAGTGCCAGATGCCCTGCTACATACACGTGTCCTCATCTAACTCCTCTGAAAAACACGTATCTCGCTGGCCTCACCGACAGTCGGACTTACCGGCATGTCTACATCATCGTCTGGCCTCATCTGCATTACGGGTGAGTCATTGCAGCCCGAATCATACTACATCCCATTCTACTCTCACTAGGCGTCTCTGTCTCTCTCTCTGACAGCGCCGGGTCGAACAAACGCTTAACCTCTGGAAAACTGTGCGTCGGTGCCAGAAAGTACAAGCTAATTTGCCACGACGGGACTCTCAGCCAGCATTTCGATAATAACGTGTACAATACCTTTCGCCTATCGCCCCAGGATTTTTTACTCACTTTACTGCACAGTGAAATCTCGTCAAATACTCCGGTTGTACTTTCTTACAAAAGAGCCTGGCCATGGAAAAAAACCGAAAGAATAGATGCCCACCATCTTCTTGAGAGCTTTGCTGAGGATCGGACTCGAGGTAGCCTTCACGATATCTCAAATATGATGATGGACTGAAGGTAATCCCTTCGAACAGGGCTATCAGTGGTCCAGGGCGATATTCGTGTTTCTTTTGACTGTCAGCTTGCCGAAGCCACTCCCCCTGCGCCTCACAGTAATGTCGAGTTATTCCCTACGACCAAGACCATTCTCGACAGTTGTCCCCGGCAAGTTTTATATTTCGGACCCTCCACATCAGTTTGGTTGACGCTTTAACGCAAGATTCCGTATCTTAGTTATAGGAAAGGTACCAGTACATCCACCTTTACTAACCACGTGCTGAACTCCCCACTAGAGTGGAGTGGGCAAATCAACTCTGATCAACATCGCCTTCGGGATTGAGAAAGCGGTAAAGCTCAGCGTTGCCTGTATCTGGGTGTTTTCCTTATCAGCTTTCCTCAGGCCGTTGATGACCTCCAACGTGGGAAAGCAGATATCAATGAGGGACTCGAGTCGCGTGGAAACAACCGGTTCATCCTTCATGATTCCCTTGGCTTCGAGCCGGGGGATAAGGTCAACTATGAGACCGTTAAGCAATTCATCCAAGACAGGCAAAAAGGTCCGCTTAAGGATCAGTTGCACGCGGTTTGGTGGGGCATTGCAGTCATGTTCTGATCATCGGTCTGATTTTGTGGTTTTTGAAGGTTCTGCGTTAAAACGCCTCAAGCTGGGGAACGGCTGCTTGAGGTAGCTGCGGAAGATTTCTTTCGATCCAAGGAGGAAACGATGGGTTCCAGTCAGCACCTCATTTCCACTGATACCTCTTGGCCCTTTTTAACTGTACCGCAGTACCTCTCATCGTAGTATTCACCAAGTTTGACTCTCTCGTGGATGAGAAGATGGTTGAAGCGATGGCGTCAAAACGTGACAATCTTAACGAGGCAGCTATCGCACTGCAGGCATACCTTGAGGCGGAGTCTATCGTGCAGGCGAAGAATAAAGAGATTGCTCTACTTGCAGGGGAGTCTCTACCATATGCGGCCATTTCGAGTAAGCCTGTCGAGACAAGTTGATTTAGTCTCATCCCGCGATAAACTTGTGACAGCCAAGGGTGTTTACAGGCACACACTTCAACACTTGGTGGACGTTACTCACCAACAGGTTGAGATGCGTGATGCACCTGACGCACAAGTCACATCGGAAGTGACAATGATGGCTCAACGCATTGACCCCCACCTTAAAATTAAAGGGACTATTGAGTAAGTCTCCTGTACGCGTTCCAATCGTCATGTTCTCACTTGATGCAGCGTCGGGAAACAAAGTTCAGTCTTTTCGCTGAGGAGTGGCCGAATGTTAATCCTTCATTTCAGGATACTGGAAGACCTTGAGAACCAGCTCTGATTTTACAGGATACAAGATATGGGACTGTCTTTCTGTAATTCACACCGACATCGTCGCTGTCTGGAATTTTAACGACCCTAGTTGTGTAAGTGATGTGCGCTCCGGTTGTTATATGGATTAGTTACAACACAGTTTTAGTTCCTACTTGATCAGAAATTCAAAGAGCTTGTTATCGAAATGGTCAAACAAGTCCCGATGCGCCCACCCACAAACTTTGTCCCTGGCCTCGGGTTCGTAGGAATCTCCTTTGTGGAATACCACCATCCTTAAACATTATCAGTGCTCAGATTAGTGGAGAACCCCTCACGACTGCTGTTTCTGACTTCATGAATAAATTGCCTCAATTAGCTGCCGCCATCATTGTTCCTGTGGCTGCAAGCCTAGGTGCCGCCGCGTGGGTCTATGAGGTCCTCCAGAATGTGTATGTCGGTTCCACCTTTCCAGGAATGTTCTGGCTGATTGACGACAAATCAGGAAAGACGTGCGGCATATATTCATGGCGTTCATAGTCGACTTGACCCACATCATGGAGACATTGTTCATCCTTACTTCCCGCCACCATAACAAACTCACCCGCCGTGCTATCAAGATTGCTTATTGTGCCTATATGGACTCCGACGTGAGGCGTCAAGCTCATACTTTTATTCAAACGTACAGTGAAACTGATGGGCTGGATCCTTTGGAAATGATCGAATCCCTGATCAGGCCCGAGATGAGTGGCAGCTCGGACATCAGGGAGTACTACGCGGAGATCGGCAAGCTGGATTTGCGGAAGCTGAGTCTGGACCTGCAGGAAAATTGGGTGGTGGTCGATGAGAAACAAGCGGCATCATGAATAAGGATCTGATACCTATAACACTAGGACGCGCTTGCTTTGTAGTATGTATGACTCTATCATTGACACTGCATATGCAGGAACGATGAACTTGTAGTAGCCAGAGCGTCGGGCTGATCCAGAGCTGTTCATGTAGTCTGGGTAATATACAACTTGTCAGCCATGTTCACCAAGCCGGCAAGAGCCATGCTAACGCGACGCTTGGTCTTCACATTTTGTCCGGTGACCAGCCCGTGACAGACTTAGACACATACATATTTTATTTTCACATGCGTATATACGCGATGCAGGATAAATAATTTGATATGATTGCAGCTTGCGTCCATGCTATATGTGAGGCTTATCTCAACGTAAAGTCTGGGATGGGCTGATCAGGCCATCTCAAGGCGGACCAAAAAACGCAAAAGGAGCACTTTCAAAATAGGAAATGGTCCGATGCCAGATGCAGCGCGGCTACTAGTAGCGATCTGTCGAGGCGGTCGAACTTGTCCGAATGTACAGGCTTGTGTATTTTCGCCTTCGAAAGCAGATTACAGCCAAAGCACGATCCTGATCCCTGTTTTGTCGCTCTATCATTCTTGCAGGCATACTCGAAACATTAATGACGGAATCTTTGATAAACTCGACCATGCTCCCATGAGAATAGGTGCAAAAGTATGGACATACAGCAACAACAGTCACGCTCGACCGGTCCTTTCCTGGACGGGACACGAGCTGCTCGGCGTTTTATTTCGTTAGGGAACATCGATATGTCCAACTGTATTGATGAGGTGAGTTGATATAACTAGCTCTAGTACGGACTAAGAATAGAAGCAATCACTAGCACGAAAAAGAAGCATGTTACTTGCGTGAGAAGCCACCAGCCACCTTCCATGCCAAAAGCATATACTTCATTTCTCCGAGTCCATGATATCTTCCTTCTCGATAATGGTGGCAAGTGTGGTATTCCTGAAGGTTCCTGTCCCACAATTTGAACTGAAGAAGCTACGCAACTGGAGAAATAGGGTGTCAAAGCCATATCTGCGTAAGATGATAGATGACGTCGCGTGAGCAAATCCTTTAAGCGGATGTATCCTGCTTCGATGACTTCAGAAAAGCGCGCAGAGCGTAAACCATGCAACCTTTTATTTTATTTTATTCTTGGAGGTGTAGAGACCTATTCAGAGTACACCACAGTCGACGTAAAAAAAAGGGCAGGCAGACCATTCGACGCCAACACCAGGCTAGAGATATGTAGACATGTGCCCGCGGACATGCTTTTGCTGGATTGTTGAAGCTTGGGTGTATTGTGATGCGCGTTTGAACTTGACGTCAACTTTCACCGTGGAAGTGATGTCTCGGAGTGGGCAGCATGCTGGCCCACGTAAAGGAAAAGTGGAAATAAGGACGATGAATCGCAATCCAAGTCTCTGAAATTACTCTGAATAGGTCCCACATCTCCAAGAATAAAATAAAATAAAAGGCTGCATGGTTTACATTCTGCGCACTTTTCTGAAGTCATCGAAGCAGGATACATCCGCATAAAGGATTTGCTCAGAGACGCATGATCAAATCAATCTGAGACTGCGGCTTCAGTAGCACTGGCAACCACTGTACAATCCGCCATTGCAGATGTGATGATGGCTCCAACACCGAAAAAGCCAGAAACCGCAGACCCTCTTCGGATTGCAGCCGCTAGTCGAGCAACTGCCCCGTCCAAATGCGGTGCACGTAGAACAATCACACCCAGCATAGGGCCCTGCGGTGCATTGCCCATCGGTGGAGGTGACTAGGTCTCGAACAACATATTGACAATCTAGGGTCGCATCGCATTTTAGTACACTACTCGAAGTGCTGACAACCTATTGGCCTCACTGTCTGCGTAGCAGTCACCGTTAAAGCCACTGCACTGATCTGCAAATGCCTATGGAGAAACTACCATCAGTGATCGCTCTTCTAGTTCGGATTAACCTACTAGAGGTGGCACTCTGGACGATATCGAAGCGGCCACAGCGACAGTAACGAAAATCCTGATGAAATGCATGGTGGAATTGCTGGCCGAGTATCTTGTTCAGGCTCCGGTTCGAAGTTCTGGGGAGAAGGCGACTTTAGATTTATACAAAATTATATTCCTGGTTGATCCTTGTTGGGAACTTCGAATTGACAATGCCCGTGTTGGTTAGCGGAAGTAGTCCAACCTACAACACCCGATAGATCAAATTGTGAACGCAAGTGAAGATGGGGAAGAGCGGAATAGTGAGAGGGGAAATCTGCAGAGGGCCATTTGCACAAGTCGAGGTTATCGGGAGCATCCAGATTTATCATGGTCATACCGACGAATGTGGAGTGTGGAGGTCTACGGCGAAGCAACGAACAAACCTCGGCACCACAGAGCTTGGTCATCCGAGGACTTCCGGCGCGTCCACTTGCCATATTGTCCGCCGTCGTGGTTTCACCATGCCTCTTCGCTGCGACCCGAAACGGTCCTTTTCGGTGTCTCGCAACTTTCACCCACCCTAAGGCCCCAGGCACACACCAGCAATCACCACCAGGGTCTCGTAGCCACTGGCTTTCGGTCCCTTAGATCCACTCTGTCTGGGAGGGGACATTCATTCACTTCTGGGAAACGCCTGCAGAGTGGATTCAATTCAGCTACTTTGAGGAGCAGTCCGAGTCAAGAACCTCGCGTACGACTATCACAGATGGTACTGAATCGCCTTGTCCCTGCCTCACACGAGGCGCATTCAAAGACCAAGGCCCGGGGCTGCCGGCAGTGCATCGTATTAAAATGTTAGCAAGTCTGCGTTTTGCGAATGGAAAAAAATCGCGTTGCAAAACTACTGCCCCGTTACAGAGACGCAGGATCAAATCCGAGGATGCTACCTCAGTAGCACTCAAAATCTTTGTGGTCTCCAGCACCGCAGATGTGACAATGAGACCAGCACCGAAAGAACCAGAAGATACAGAGTTCAATTAGATTGCAGCCGCTAGTTGAGCAACCGCCCTTGTTAAATCCAGTGCATGTATTGCAGAGACATCCCTCGTAGGGCCCTTCGATACACCCCCCTGCTGTGGGGGAGTCTGTGTATAAAAGCACAGGTTGACAGCCTGCGATCGTATTGCATTTTAGCGCAATGCTCGAGGTGGAATCTTGTTGGCCGTACCGTCTGTGTAACAGTCACCACTAAAGCCATGGCGCTCATATGCGAATGCCTATGGAGAAAATTGTGATCAGGATCACTCCTGTACTTTGGAACAACCCACCAGAGGCGGCACTGTGGATGACATCGTAGCAGTATAGCGAGAGCAACGCAGATCTTGACGAAGTACATGGTAGAATGAATGAGTGAACGTTTTGTCTAGGCTCAAGTCTGAGGTTCCAAGGAGAACTTGAAGCGGACTTGAGGCCCATAGGCATTGTTGATCCTTATAGAAACTTTGAGCTAATAACGCCCATGTAGGTCACCGGGTGCGATCCAATCTACAACACCCACCGATAGGTCAAACACTAAATATAAGTAAGGGCGAGAAAAAGGGGAACACCGCGAGAGAGGGGAGCGACCTGGACAACTAGTTGACTCCTTATGGGGAGTATGTTGCCAATGATGGTTATATAAGTGCTGATAGCTATCCAAAACCGGGGCGACATTTTCCATGCCAGTAATCGTGCATTGGCAGACAACTGGTGTGGGAGTATGGAGGTAAGCGGCGAAGTCTCAAGGAACGAAGTACGGCCCCACAGAGCATAGTCGAACGAGCATAGGTATGTACGTCCTCTTCTTCCCACACCCATCGTTGTCAGTGTCTCGCGACGTTTCCCTACATAGTCACGCCAGAAAGCCCGGGTCTGGGTCTGCTCTGTCTAGGGCCAATAAGCACTTTACGTTTTTGCCGGACCCCTCTTACCTGGGGGGAGAGTTTTTCCTGACAGCCAGGTAGGTCTCTGGCAAAGGGATAAACTTTTTACTGAATTTAGAAATGACTCGTTTCAAAGATTTTCACGGTTTCGGTTGAACTTCAGCCTGAGCATCCTGTACTACCACCATATGAGACGACTTCGATGCTGCCCATGTTTCAGTGCAATCATGCCGGCAGCAACGATGACAACTGTGTGGGTGAGACTAGCAGCCAACCTTGAACTCCATGCTGCAATAACGACAGTCCGTGTCTGGAGATGGCCCACTATGACAATGACTACGCCAAGGCTTCGACTGTGTCTAGTTGTTCTTTCCATCTTGCAGGAGTTGGGGATTTGCAAGTGCCAGGGCGCCGCCACCGATCGTTTCTCTAGTGAATTTACGTCAACTACATAGCAGGCGGCTGGTACCAAAACCGTGACGACGAGCCCACCAGCTGAATTTGGTCAATGGCACCAATCCGTCTGAGGCAAGCTTGGTCGCCAGTCTACCTTCGGCTATGTCCCACTCCAAACCGGGACGCGGGGAAATCCTCTGTGAGCGTCCGTAATGTGAGGTTGAGACTTGAGAGAACATGCGAAGGAGAGACCGAGAACTGTGATCAGAACTGCGACCATTTTGCAACTCGAAGCTAGAAGCAATGCACGACATATTGGCTGGATACACATGGTGCTCCTCTAGCGCATGTATGTCTTGTCACTGGTCAGTGCGTCGGATTCCGTCCTCCCAAATGGTCCGGTAACAGGTTCAGCCTGTCTGCCAAGTCCGACCTTTCTTGGAAGTTTCAGCAGACACGTTCGATTACATCAGCAAATTGATGACTTCCATGTTGGAAGCCTGCCACCTCTCGTGCGCGGTTGTCCAGCTGAAGTTGAGGATGCAAGGCTGAAGTACTGAAGCGCTGAGTGCTACCCCATGCTCTTCCAGATACCTTGCGCATTAAGTTCTTACCCAACCTCTTGGAAGACCATCAACTCGTTGGTCCCTCTGATAGCCAGAATCAACCAGCCAACATGTTCACACCATCGTCACCTGATCTCATCCGCATTACAGGTGAGTTGCTTCAACTGGAATTGCACTGCATCCCAATCATTCCATTCATTCCCATCAGCGGTCTCTGTCTCTCTCACTGGAAAGGCCAAGCCGGTCAAACGCCTCGTCTCTGGAACTCTGCAGATCGGCCCCAGAAAGTACAAGCTAATTCGTGACCACGAAACTCTAAGCCAGGAACTCGGAAATAACATGTATGTCTGTCGCATATCTTCCCTTGAATTTTAACCCTTTTAGCCGACAGTGAGATTTCGCCAGATGTCCGGATTTTGTTGTCCTACAAGAGAAAGTGGTCATTAGGGAAAACATTGGAAATAGATCCTCGCCATTTTTTTGAGAGCCCTGTCGGGGGTCAGCAGCCAGGTGGTCGAGTACCTCAAATCTGATGATAAACTTTAGGCTAATCTTAGTACAGAATTATCAGTGTCTCAGGGTGATATTTGTGTCGTCTTTGAACGCCCGCCTGCCGAAATGCCCTCCCGTGCACCCCTCGATGATAGAATATCATTCCCAACAGCCATAGCAAACCTTGACGGTTGTCCGCGGTTAGTTCCACGTTGTGATGTTTCCTATGCATCAGCTTGACCGACGTTTCAATTCAAGATTCCATATCTTGGTCATAGGAAATGTACAAGTGTATTCAGCCTTTCTTAGTCATGTACCTAACCCACCATTAGGCTGGAGTCGGCAAATCAACTTTGATCAATATCGCCTTTGGGGTCGAGGAAGCGGTAAAACTTGCTTGTGTGTTCTGGGTCTTTGGCTCACCTACCTGCCTTTCATCAGTTTTCTGCCGATCCTGAACACGGAAAAGCAAATATTCAAGATGGACTTGAATCACGTGCCAATAAGCAGTTCATCTTTCACGATTCCCTCGGCTTCGAGCCAGGGACTAAGGATAATTATGAAATTGTCAAACAGTTCATCCAGGACAGGCAAACTGACCCACTCAAGGATCAATTACACGCAGTCTGGTGGGTGTTATAATCGTGATTCGACCATTGTTGTGATTTTTTCTTTGTCTCTGAAGGTTCTGTATTCGGGCAGCACCTCAGGCTTGGGAACAGCTACTCGAGGATGACGCTAAAGATTTCTTTATATCCACAAAGCGAATGATGGGTCCCAGTCAGTGCCTGATTTTCGTTAGTATTCCTCAGGGTCTTTTTCAACTTCACCGCAGCACCCTTTATCGTGGTATTCACAAAATTTGACACACTTGTGGATGAACAGAAAATTCAATTGATGGTGTCGAACCATGGCAGTATCGATGATGAAAGTATTGCAGCACGTGCCCTTTCAAAAGCAGAGTCTATAGTGCGGGCTGGGTATGACAAGATTACTCAACTCACAGGGGAGTCCCTACTATACACAGTCGTCTCGAGTGAGCTTTCTAAAACCAGGGTTGATTCCGCCTCTCATCCCGCGGTAAATTTAACAGCCAGAAACGATTACAGGCATACACTCCAAAAACTGGTGGACGAAACTTACCGTCAGGTTGGGACATGTGGAAGCGTTGGGAATGATCGAATTCTTGACCAAGCCCAAGAAGAGTCGGGGTCCGGACGACGGGGAGTGCTGCATGAAGGTAGGCAAACTGAATCAGCAGAAACTAATTCTGGATCGGCAGGAGGACAGTCGCTGAAAAGCGCCTTGTCACCACACATGTAACGCCAGGACATGTTTCTCTTGTGATTTGCATAGCTCTATCATTGCATTCGAGTGAGAAGCCGGGTAGTCAGAGCGTCGGCCAGATCGTAACGCTTGGTCTCAGGTTACTGAAACCACAGTGTTCCGAAGGGGGGCGTATCACAGATACATGCATGATACAGCTCCGACTATGAGACAGGATACAACCTGAGAAGGGCAAGATCCAGTGAAAATCTCAATGCTTTCAGTCTCACAAGTGCGATCATGATCGCGTTCGAACTTGTGAACCAGTCTGAATTATAAGACGGGAGTGACTTTGGGCCGCATCCCACATAGTGGTAGAGCTCTACAGTCTTGTCGAGGGTTGCAGTGAAATTCGAAAAGAACTGATCTTGAAGTTCAACAGCCCAGAACACCGATGGCTTCACACCGGTGGCCCAGGAAAGCAAAAAATCTACGCTATGAAGTACTTGTTCTTTAGCCGCTTGTTTACATACTCTCCGGCGGTAATGGGGCTGTATTTTGCTGGCCTGTCGGCAGACACACAACTGGATATGGGCTGGAAAGGTGTGGATACACAACGATCATTTTGTGCTGTCGCTTTGCAGTATGACCCACGCACCTCGATATTCACGTGGTAATCTGTGCCGAAAAACAAGGGGATAGAATACCGTTCCTTGCCACCTCTGTTTATTACTCGATGCACAGTGGACTTGAAGACGTCGTCTACGGGATAAACCCCACCGTTGTCCTTCGTGTCCAGATAGGAAAGGAAAAAAAAGGCAGCTCTCACTCGTCCACATTGCTAGTTGGTCCCCGATACTGAACCAGGTGTTATGATCACTAGGACAGCGCTCGAAAATTGACTCACTTTATGACCAGGGCATCTCTGATAGCAGGTACATCGATCCACCTCCTCTCTGAGTTAATAACTTGCAGTGCTTGAATTTCTGGTTGCTGCCAAAGGATGGTGAAACACTGGAAGCAAACGTCACCTCAGCAGCAAGCCAGCATTCCGTCGATGCCCTACTCTAACCTGAAAGCTACAAAAGAAATGAGCAAGGGCAAAAAAAATACGAAAAAATACGAAGCACTCCGTGTGAGCCCCAATACCAGGCGTATCGTCGTCTATATCGAGACGACCGTTTCGCAGTGGATAATGAAGCATGGCCATATTTGCTGCAGAACTACGCGTCTGATACCATTTGAAACACTATAAGCCTTCGCTGCACGGGATAAAGTTTACCTTGTCATCGAAGTAGGTCTCATGCAGGCCGAGAGCGAGAGCAAAGAGCGGGAACAAAACCCTGCCGAGGTTCATGGTTGCATGGCTAAAAAGAAACCTTGATAAGAGTATGGCTGCTTTGGGACGAGCCCGACGCACTAGTATTCGAGACAAGCTTCTCTGAACTCTGGACAGTCGTCCGAGGGCCATACATTGGCGCCCGCCATCGCGCCGTCGTTAGCCCTCTTCTCCTCGTGGGCCTTCCGTTCGATTTCTTCCCACCCTATTTCAAACGCTTCGTGGAAATCGCCTTTATTGTTGTTAGCTGAATCGAGGTTCGCGTCCAGGGGAGGACTGTATCCTTTGAAATTGGGAACTGTCTTGTGGTATAACTTTATAGTAGTCCCTCGCACAATAATTATCAGCCGGCCGACGCCATAATGACTTGGGACCATACTTTCATTTTTGTCGCCATCGGAAGACTGAAATATGTCTTCGCTGCAGCAAGAGCGTTATCCAGATATAGCTGAGGGATGCAATGGTTCTGCACTAGAGAGCATAGAATGAATACGTGATCGGTTGTTCACGAGATTATATGCATACCATAGAAAAATCCGACTCGCATGCATGCATCTCTGATCTCGTAGGCTGTGGCCAATCTTCCGTCTGGTGTACCACACTTGTTCAGGTCTCTATAATGGCTGAGTCAATATACAATCTCTTACCAACTCATAAAAAATCCACTCGCATGATCGGGATACTGGTGAACGCACCATCCACACTGGCTGCAGTCTCTGCTAATGACATGATGATCTTGCTTCCCTATCACGTCTCAACATTAGATCATGATGGATTCGAGATCAGCTACGTGTCTGGAAGTCCTGAGAAAATCCGGTTCCTCACCGGCTTGTTGCCCCTCGGTCGAAGGGTTCAGAATGATATCCAAACCTTGTTTTCGGGCATACACACCGCGTTAGGAACTCGTACAAGCAGGGCCGAACCGGTCAATAAAAGCCTAAAAAGGAAAATTATATAACGTAATTATTTGGCAAGGGCTTTCGAATCAAACAAACACCCACTTTCACTTTGACCACCCACAACCCGCCCGCTTGCTTCAAAGGGCGAGCTCTCTTCCTCATTCCCTTCGAGAGCTATCTGGTATACTATGGACTCTTTACCCGCGAAACCTCCAAGCTCAAGGGGAGGACGTGATCGCGGCAGGGACCAAGCAAAGCATAGGGACAGAAATCACCGTCGGTCTCGTAACGAGGATCGGGACAGAGACTGGGACAGAGATAGAGATAGAGACAGGG
>JBBPKK010000040.1:0-88114 GCA_038089215.1 Tylopilus vinaceipallidus
CTCCTCCTCCTTGTAATCATCATCATGGCAGATGTGGAGGTTTCTTAGGATAAGGTCATGGATTATCCCCTTTGCTTGGAGGGAGTTGACATAGGTGAAAATGGAATGGTCTGGGTTTCTAACGAGATTGGTGGGCAGGGCAGAGGTAGTTTCTGCAGTCCTGACCTGTACAGGCTGATTGGGATTTCTGGAAGGTCTTGGGGGTGCCGCTCCAGCATGATGGTTTGATGATCTACAGCCTTTTTGCTTACACTGGAAGCAACATCCCTCTCAGATCAGATGAGCTTTGTCGGTGGGAGTTAATTGGACATAGTCAATGTCCATGGCCATGGGATCTCTCTCCTTCTGAGGGTGAGGGGCAGAGGAAGGGGAAGAGTGGTGAAGCCCTTGAGCAGTTGCTAGCTGGAAGTGGAACTGCTTGGCTTTTTTGATATGTTCTTTCAAAGTATTGGGAACCTTCTCCATCCCATAGATGAGAAGGTTAAGGCAGCAGTTAATTCCTTTTGAAAAGAGGCAATAGAGTTCCATCTCGTCAGTGATTTTGGCCTTGGAAGCCAAGTTGACAAAATTGGTGATATACTGTTGGAAGCCATCATCGCTTCCTATCCTCTTTAGATCTTTTTGCTCAAGGTATTCCAACTGTTCCCTAGCTGATGTGATGATGTTGAAGGGGAAGAAAGTGGAGGTGAAATCAGCAACAAGTGCATCAAAGGTTTTCTCAGCAGGGGAAGTGGTAGTGTCAGACATCATGTCCAATCATGACTCAGAGAATTGAACTCCTCATCCTTTGCTCATGCAGTTCAAGATGGTGAGGACCTTGGTGCTGTCATCAGGATAGAAGGCAGCATTTATGGTAAAGTAGGCCTTCATGGCCTTGATCTAGTGAGTGGCTTCCTCAGGGGATCCAGAAAAGTCATCAGGGAGACCAGCTTTAAGTTCTGAAGGCATATCAGCAGGCTGGAGAGTGTCAATGCAAATAGGTGGTGGTGAAGGGGAGGGGCTGGCAGAGCTGTTGCTTTCACCAGACTGGAAAGGTGGTGGGGGCTGGCTAGTAAGCTGAAGCACATGTGCAAGACATTCCATATTCAAGAAAGACTCTGCTGGGGCTGGTACCACTGTAAAATGTAGATCTGTCCTGCTCTTGTAGCAGGCAGACTGCAGATAGGTGAAGGGGATGTGAATGGTTCATCCCCAGAGAGACCAGAGAGGCCATACAGGTAGAAGAGTGCTAGGGCTTATGGCCTGAGGTGATAGATGGGTGCCCAACTGGTTCTGGGTGAAGCAGTGGGTCTTCTGAGTCATAAGGAGCGTAAATGACCAACAGAATGGTCAAGAATGGTGGTCACGGTGGCGGAAACAGTCCAGCAGATGTAAATGGGCAGTGGACAAGATGTGGAAAACTTTCTTGTGTATGTAAGCAACAGCACTTTATAGTCCAGGCATTCCCAGGACTGTACAAACACTGTAAAGTAGTTTCTGATGTAGAAAAGATATCTTCTGACTGAAAACAAGGTGTTCTGAGTGAAAATCAAACATTCCGACCTCTTCCAACATGTTTCAGAAGGCGGAAAGACACCAGTACCATCGGAAGAATGATGAAATGAAAGAAACATAGAAGTAAACTCACCCAAGGACAGAACAGTTGGATGGGATGACATGGAAGGCTGATTCTAGGAGTTCTTCCGACTGGAAGACAGTGGAAGCAGCGCGGGAAAGTGGTGGGCATCGTGGGAAAGCAGTGGAAGAGTCATTGGAAGACCACCAAAGACTGTAGCTCCATCCGGAAACATCTGGTGAGCATTGCATAGGGCATAAAAGGGGATTTCAAACATAGGGAAACTTGGTTTCCTACACTGCACACAGTTGTTGTACTGGTTCATAGGTTACTCTCCTTTCAACAGGTGGGAGGTTTGGGCAATACAGTATCTGGGATCAGCAGGAGGTGCAGCTGATCTAGAAGATCCTGCTATGCAATGAGGAGGCCATCATTCAGGCAACAGGGAGTCTCAGCTTCTCTGGAATGCAATGGTGATGGGGGTGGTCACTTCCTAGACAGAAAAGCAATGGGAAGAGCTAAATCTTTTGTTATGCAAGGTACAACATTGTCATATCCATCCTTTCTGACCTCACTGCCTCTCCTCTGATCCATCTCTGACATCCTCCAACATCACACCAACCTAGACACATCGGACATACCTCAGAGTCACCTCCAATACGCAGCCCATCTCAGACCATATTAGATAAGCTTCCCCTTTCATTCCTCTATTCTATAGGGTCTTAGTAATTAGGTTCCTCTGGATCCTTCTCCTTTCCATTCCAGTTCCACATGGTCTGTTGTGATTCATAATGTACCATATGGTCTCTTCATTCTATTCCACATATTCTCCATTCTATTCTGTACCTCCATACCTGACCCTGAACATATATAAGTTGTACCTACTTCTGTACTTTGACCTCAGTACAAATATTGACTAAGTTTCCCTCCTCTCATCTAAACTCCTCTCTCTCTCTCTCTCTTTAAATACTAGGACATGGGATTGTACAGTGGCACAACACATAAGTCCTGTGCCAACATCCTAAACCCCTCCATCCCATTACCTCCATCAGATCTCCAATTCACCTCCATCCCCACCTCTGCTCCTTCACCCCCGAAGCATCAGACCTCTGTCAGATTCACCCTTGGAGAACCAGGACTTAACAGACATAGTACAAGCAGTTAAGCAAAGTAATATGAAGTCTTCATGTTCACAAGTTGCTCACTAACATAGAGCTATTGTTGTTTGCCACAGAAGGAGTACTAAGAGGGATTGCAGGCCAATCACTTGAAGAATGCTAGAATACTATGTATGATTGCGCAGATTTAGCTGGGGATTCCCCAAGCTAATCCAGAGTCCTTATATACATCCTGTGTACTTTAGGGCTAGTATGGAAGTGGAACAAAAGGGGAAGATGCTGTGGCAAAGCATTGTAAAACAATAAGAACTGTCAGGGCAGTGTCCACAGCATTAGAATGTTCTGATGGAACAGGATGGTAACTAAGGAATAGCACAGCCAATGTGCCATGTGATGAGAAGGAAGAGTGAGAGTGAAAAACATAGGACATGGATGAAAGCAAACCATAGGGCTTTGAGAATGATGAGGATAAGCCCTAGGATGGATAAATGTACATATAGACAGAGAGGAAAGAATGGAAAGAAGAATAAGCAGAAAAAATGTAACATGAACCCCATTGCCACTGTAGGACAATGACAACAGTGACAATACACCAGTGGCCAATGCCACAGTGCAACAATGGTGATGACAGTGTTGGTGCAGGGAAGGTAGACTCCACCACCACTGCAATATGATGAGGGCAGGTGTAGGGAATCTAGTGGTGTGATGTGGATGTGGCAAGGCAGTAGAGTATGGTAGCTCAGCCCTGTGTAAACATAATCAATATCATATTTTTGTCTGCTACATTGTGAACACCTGAGCCAGAGAAAAGTGGAAAGAGGGGGCAAAATCTTCTATAATATTGTAGTCATGTTGTACCACTGTAGTGCTTGTACAGCTACATACAGAAAGGATGATGGGTGTATAGCATGTGTGACTGTGACATGCTGTACCATCACCTGCACAAAGGGGGACCCTGCTGTAGCACTGTAGCATCTGTAGCCATCTGTACAAGGCTGCACAGCTGCCTCTGAATTTGCTGATGCAAAACAATGTGGAAAATGCACTTCAAAAATTGTGTGGCTGTGTGAGGACTCCACATGCATCTGAGTGAGAGTGTAACTGCTGGCAAAAGCTTATGCTGCATCACACCATATTGTTGCCCTCCCCTACTTGTCCTGAGGTGAGAAATTATGCTTCACTGTTGCTCTAACTATCTATTCAGCCATGAAGAAAGGCAAAGGTAGTACCACCATGGAAGAGAAGATTATCCAAAGAATGGTTGGAATCATCACATACTTGTGACATTTAATGTAGAGCTCATGCTGAATCTCATTGAGGTAAATAGTACAGCAATGTTTAACTAGTCTGTATAAATTGCATATCTGCCATGTTGAGAATTTGCACAATGACCAATAATGCAAGAGTAGGTGAAGGGTAAATGACACCATGATTTGCATAACACCTGAGAGTTGTACATATATACAAGTGATTTTTTGACACCTAGAATGCTACTGATTTCTTTGACAGTGTAGCCCTGGTTATAGAGGGCTGGGAGGCTTTAAGGTCAATGGACAGTCAACAGGGCATGGTGGATTCAATGGATTGACAGCAAGCAAATTTTTTCCCATGCATGCGGGGTCCTCACACAGCCACACGAATTTTTTGAAGTTTTCCGCATCGTTTTGTAATCAGCTCTAAGTTGCTTCTTTGACTGATGTATTTTGAATAACTAATTCAGCTGTATGATTATCCACAATTGACGACCGCTCAAATCGATAAACTACCATTTGTAATTTTCTGCGCGAGCATCTTGTACAGTAACCCTTCCACTGAATTTAAATACGATTTTTCTTAGTTGTCACGTCGAAAGCCTTGTTGTCACGCAAACACAAGTCAAACCCACATGAGGCCTACCTTACATGAAAACCTTCAAGCAAGTAGCCTCACTTCTTTGGTGTAGAATGATTCCCAGTCTTATCGTGATCATCTTCTGTTGTTGCACTGGTCGAGTCGTTCTATTACGGGGGCAAAACACAACGGCATCCTGCTTGACTCCATTGATACATCGTCATCATGACGTGAACACCCGGAATTTCGAAATACTGTACCTCTAACAAAGTCCTCGATACATTCTCTCAAGCAGGTGGTTTTTACTGGATTCCTTTCCCTGGCTGGAGACGAGTTGACCAGACGGACCATCTGCCGTGTGGACACTACCAGCGGGCGAAACATAATAAAACTAGGTTATTAAGTCTAAGTCCTCATTTTACTGACCAAAGAATTTACGTTCATTGGCAGCCATCGCAAACTTTAACTAGCTCTTGGGCTATCGAAGGTGCACCAGAGGTGGTATCTGCTCCGTACGAATCGTGAGTCCAGATGCGATGAGGTAATCTAGCCGCGGCCTCATGAAAAATCTTCGATACTCATCCAATATGCACATTCGTGGCGCGAATCCAATGGTGACGAGGCCAAGTCACCAGACGCGGTGGAAGATCCGGAGGCCATGCATTTTCATGGCCACAGCGGTAAAGTTTCCGATCATTCAGAACGTGGCGTCCACAAGCCTGCCTGCAGGAACCCTCGGGGCGATGATAACGCACGTTCAGGGACAAGCATGCAACTGTGGATATTTCACGAACACGAGTAATGAGGAATGGAATATAGCACGGAAGAACGAACACGTGCAGAAGAGTATCTCCCTTTCCACTCAATGATGTATCTCATCTGACCGTCGGACCATACAGCATCATGGCAAGGACCTATGGATTAGCTGCACGTTTCTACACAGCCATCCTTTTACGGAGTGCCTTATTTTGGGCTGAGATTGTCCGTTTGGAAACGACATTAATGAAAGACCCATTGCCGTTGTGGGTCGGACTCGACCGGAGGTCGAGCAGTTGGTGTAAACGATGTTGTTCGACTACAAGCAGAAAAGTATTGACACATAAGCTTGGAGCTAGGATTAGCGGAACAACGTTTATTATTACTCACCCAGCTATTTTCGCCACTTGGAGGAGCCCGAGATAACATGAGGCAGAAAACTGTATCAGATTGGCACATGATCAATGGTACCACCCTCGGCAGCACCATCCGGAGCTCGGTTGCATATAGTGCAGATTAACAAGACATTTCGTTCCGAAGGGACTTCTGACAAGACTCGGACACGCGCATCAGTATGACCAGGAATAAGCGGGCCTCGTGGATCGGGAATATTTGTGTCATTGTACTTGCTGTGCGACCTTGTGCGTATGTTCATGGGCGGGAGTCTTGAAGGGGCAGCTAAAGGCAGAACAAGGATCCAGGGACGTTGTGATGACTACCAAGATTATCAGGCATTCGTGTGTACGGGCTGAGTTAGAGTTTATCTGAACGAGGTGAGGTGGGGACTTTCCTAAACGGTCACCAACAAACGATTGACCAAAAGTGCAAGAAGGCAGGTCCATGTTTTCAACATATCTTGTGCTACAAGTGGCGCTTTGATGAGTATAAGAGCTTCCACCGTCCCCGGTAACATCCCAGACCCACAGCCTGCTTCAAGCGCGTTCACGGAACAACATCCCCAGCAACCTTTTTCTCCTTCATTACATCATTTCCCATACCATTCCTCATAATGTTCCAGCTTCGCCCTGCCCACCCCATCCAGACCAAAGCTATCTGGGACTCTGAAGACGCGTTTTCTGCATCCGCTATGTACTCTGCTCAACAGTCGTACCCCACCAACGTTCAACTCCCCCGCACCCTTCAGCGCCCGCCTTACGCCGACATACCTGCTCAGAACATTGCAGCAGTTGCGCCAGAACTGGCCGGCGTTGCCATCGAGTACGTTCGCCGTGGGCTGCGCGTTCAAGCCAATCAGTGAGCACCTCATATAACACTGTAATCCTCATAGCTGACTCCATGTCTAGGATGCTGGCTGGCATATCGGCGCTCTCTCCGTCCCATCTGCCCTCATCCATGTCGCGGGCGCAGCTCCACCAAGCACGGTCCCTCACTATTCCGTTTCGCTCAGCCTCGCATGCAGCGTCCATTCCAACGCATGTGTTGGCTCTCTCTAGATCATCCTCTGGGGATTCCCCTGCGCTCCTCGTTCCTACTCATGCAGTCGTCCTCGCTTCACAATGTGCATCCCTTCCTCGTTTACCTCCATCCGCCGTTCCCGGACATCCTAGTGCTACAGCCAACGTTATCCTGCCCGTCCTCCCGCTTTCAGTGCCCTCGCCCGCTGCATTCGCACCACTACACACCTTTTTATACACTCACTCCGTTGCTCAGCTGCTTTCCACCCTCATCCCTGCACTTCCCCCAGCCTTCGTTTCTACCCTCACACCCTCTCAAGCAGTGAGGGGCACGCTTTCTTCCGGCCCCGCATTGCACTCCCTTTCGGCACACCTCCACACTTCTGCACCTGGAATGGGAGCGCTCACAAACGTCGCCCAGAATATCGCCGCTGTCTGGCGCAACGCGGTCGCTCTCGGCGTACACGATCCCGAGCTCTGGGATTGTCTCGATCTCGCATGGGAAATCGTGCTGGGTGCGATGAACCTTGGTGCTGGTGCACACTAAACGTGACGCGCTGGCGCGACGGCTCCGCCAATCTTTTTTTACAAAATGGACTCATTCACCAGAATGGCTGTCATATTTCTCGAGGAATTTCTCACCATCATCTCTTTCTCATTTGCACCATCACTACACATCTGACAATCTGGAACTTGTATCTTTTAACCCCTTTCGGTCTTCCACAGATCACTATGACTGTATGGCTGTTTCTGTCTCTGATACCCCTTTACGCTACCTCAAGATAATAGCTTCAGAAACATGTATCTACTATCGCATGAGCAACAAAAATTGGGTTTATTGTCTGATCATTTGATATCTAGCACATGTGTCTTTCCAACGGGACATTCCTGTTTGCGCTCCGTTGGGCTTATTACGTGCTTCCCTTGAGTGTCATCCAGGCAACCAATCCTTTTCAGGAACTTCCCTTGTCCGTCGACATATCGACCGTCAAAATCGCATCCCTCAATACCACGAACCTTAATATGGCAGATATGATGGAATCTAAGCGACGAAATTTTAACGTCATCGCTTGTAGACCCTCTGTCAGCAAAACGGAAGCTGAAGTGAGGGCTAAGACTTCCAAGGTTTCATCTACACGTATGCACCGAACGAACAAGATTTTTGAGCAGTCGCTCAAGGGTTCCCATGTAATACCACTCCTTTTCGACGATTTCCACTTGCTGGCTACGGATCTCCCACTCCTGTTTCGATATCGCTTGCCAATGATCCATCCCGTCTCGACGTGCTACATACGTTAATCAGAGAAACCTGAAGCAAGACAGGTCTCCAATTTGGCAACCAAGTCGGCAAAGCGTCGTTCACTGTCATCGACAACCCAAATGTGCCTGAACGAGAATCTACCGGGGTCATGAACATCTTGCTGGCATAGACGCGAACGCAGAACTTGTCCACGAGCTGTCGCTGTACCTGCCTGGAAGAATGCTCTCAAGTTGGACTTCCGTAAAGTGAGTTAGTAAGCGCAGCACTGTACAGGCCTGCCATGATAGTCGGAAAGCGGTGAATTTGGAACCAAGGCAGGGCAGGTACATAATAACAACACCTACGCATTCCGGGTTCGAGACACGTATGTCAATCAGTAGCATTGACAGGGTTGGCAATGGAGGTGAACTGTGGAACGAAGCATGCAGCGTCGAGTCACTCATGATCGGGACTACGCGTGCCATATGACGTCGGATTTCGGCAGCAAGACCTTGACTGTACAGCCACGGAGGGCACACAAAGGTGCGAATACCTCATCTGTTATTCAGATTTTGCCCCAGTGACGCTGAATATGTTTGGATTTGAGAATCTCACCCGGTCTCTTACGGAAACAAAGGCACCCATGCGGTGTGGAACCTCTCCGTGCTAGAGCCAAACTTGCATGGCTGGTTCGGCCGTTTAACGTTTAACGATGTGGTTTGAAGCGACCGCGGTGCATTGCATCAATCGCGCAGGAAAGGTCTGGACACTCACTTTGCATGCAACAGGATCCCCACTACAAAGTGCGTATTCTTTATGATGGCCAAGAGTGATTCATTCGCGGCACCTTTGAGGGTGACGATTGTAGTCCCCCGATGTTTGTACAATTTAATGCGGAAGTTTCTGACGCACCCTACCTCATCACCTCCTTCTTGCACTGCATGCAACGTGTGCACATGTCGTGCACATGTCAGACGCTGCAGATTTTTTCAGCGAGATATCGAACAAGTGGATGTTCTACTGACAGTTCTTCTTTACTACAGAATGTTCTGCCACTTTTGCTTGCCCCTCCCTCGATGTTTTCGCAAGGCTCGAATTATCTCCCTACGCAACCATTAGTGCCCTCAGTGCATAGAGTAGTGGATAGAGTTATGTAGTGTGTGGAAAAGTTCGTAAACAGGTGCATTCTAAGAGTCGTAGCAGGAACAGGAGCCTAAAGTCTCTGCCAGTCACTGGTCACCGTCGCTAGTCCCGGTGGTGACCAACCCGTTTTTCATAATGAAGCGAGCCGACGGCCGACTTGCCCTGCTACGGGAAGTTTAAGTTCACTGGCAGCTTAAAGCAATGCTAGGTGTGAATACATCATAAAGTCGGGTGAATATATTTGAAGCTTCAAGCAAGTTGCTGTAGGGCTCGGGCGCTCGCACTTCGTACAGAGTCCTTATCCCTCCACTTAGTCAACTTCACTCCGCTATGGAGTCGGAACCTCGAACGATATCTCCCACACCAGCTTTCGATGTTCGGGCAAGGATCGACGAATTTTCGTCACTACTATCGAAAACGATCATCTGCTTTCGTCAATTCCTGGCTTCCGACAGCGAGTCTGAGGGCCCCAGAAGACGACTCCTCGACGAATACATTGCTGTGGGTGGCACCGCGAACAGCACTAAGATCCTTCTAGATACGAGTGACGAGCACAAGGCTGAGGGCTATTTGGAACGACGCACGGAGATAGAGAACTTATGGGGCTCGGAAGGACCCCTTGGGCAGTTTGCCTCACACATGGAGAACGCGTACAATATCATGTCGAAGGCGATCGAGGAATACAAGAAAGTTGCTACTCCTACTCAGAGGAGGGGCCCGTTCCCACTTCCGTTGGACATGTTGAACGAGGAGATTCGTCTCATTCAAGAATACAAGAAAGCAACCGCGGACGTGCTCTCCGACAACTTTTACAAATTGTAAGTTTCTCTTTGTCTCATACTACCCTATTGACTCAGTCTCATGCGTCATACTCCAGGAACAGAAAGATAGATACTAAAAGTTGGCCCTCGGCGTCGCCTGTAGTGCTATTCTAACGATCGTATCGATGCAGTTCAACTGGCGACGAATATCATCGAATGGCTAGGTTACATAGACACAACTGATCGACAAGAGTTTATGTCGCGGGAGAGGCACGAAGGGACATGCGAGTGGATTTTTAACCCTGATGTCTGTAAGCGGTACCAAGAATGGTGCTCTGCCAAAGATGGGTTCCTCTGGATTTGCGGTAAAGGTATGTTATGTTTCTTCTCTAGACATGATCTAGTTCCTCATTGATGCAGCTACCTCTGGAAAGTCTGTCCTTCTGTGGGTCTATCGAAATCTTACTCGACACCAGATCTGACGTATTGCAGCGCGGCGATTGTCGACCAGATATTCAAGGAGCTATGGGAAACGATTGAAGAACAAGGAGAACAGGATGGATCCAAACAAGAATGCGACGAATCATCACATGTTCGCCCAGAATTCTTTCCCGTCTTTTACTTCTTCGATTTCCGCGACACTCGTACCCTGAAGACTCGCACCTTCCTAACATCCCTTTTTGGCCAGTTCCTGCAAGTCCCGGAGCCAAACATGGCAGCCAATTTCGCTGCTCTTGCCCGGCAGTACTTGGATGGTCTTCCACCGCCGACTGACGTTGAGACTTTCCAGGACCTCGTTCTACATGCCATGCGATTACATGAGAAGAAGGCCATCTTCGTTGACGGTCTCAATGAATGTGACGACGCTCCAGCATTGATGGCTTTCCTTGAGAGGGCGATGCAGGAGTCGAATGTTCGAGTGTTGATCACGAGTAGGCCAGAACCAGACATTCTCGCCAAGTATCAAGGTCGACCTATAATTAACCTGGAAGATTACATACTCTACACGAATGCAGACATGCGCGAGTGGCTGATGAAACGGATGATGGATCACTCTAGGCTCCAGGCGATTCCGGAACTTAAAAAGGTTGAAGTGCTGGATGCCGTGACCACATGCGCCAAGGGATCGTAAGTGCCGTATCCCACCCTAGGAGGTAGTTGCGACATGCTCACCATGTTCACCAGCTTCTGGCATGCTCAGTGCATAGTCGATTCTCTGGAAGTTTGTCGGTCTGTTGCGCAGGTGAACACTATGATCAATGAGGCTCCAGAGGATCTCGAGACAATCCACTACAACCTTCTCCGAAGGGTGAACGAAAGGAGCGAGGATGTCCAACTGATTGTCTCGATGGCGGTACGATGGTTGGGTGGTGCACTTCGACCGTTGTCACTTTCTCAAATCATAGAGGGTGTTCAAATTGAACTAGGACATGCTCCTCCCTTTTGTTTGAATGATGACCTGACTGTCGTAACTCCAGAAGACATGTTGATGCTTTGTGGAAATCTGGTCAAGATCGATGACCGCACGGCGAGACTGGGCCTCGGTCATCCAACTGTGCGGGTAAGCCTGCCCGTCCTTACGAGATGCTATCGAATGATGAGTCTTGTGTCTTGAAGACTTTCTTAACCCAGCCACCTCCCGATGATGAGAAGTTCTCAAGATACTTCTTCGATGCACATTCTATCCATCGGGACCTCGCGTTGCGTTCCATCATGTATATTATGACAGACGATATCGAGAGGGCCATTGCCAGGTCCTACACGCAAGCGTACATGTTTGATATTTCCAGACGGTATTCCATCGTTGACCGCTGCCCCATGTTGACATACGTCTTCGAGGGCGGGTTCGAGCATCTTCGCTACTACACTCAAGAAGACGATGATGCCATCGACTTGCTGGTCTTGTTACAGAACCACATCCCTGAGAAGCCGGACAAGTTCCGTGAGGTTCTTCAGGCGCTGCATGACCGCACCGAAGATACGCCTTATCAATGGATCGTGGAAGAGAAGGAGCTGGCTCTCGGCATCCTCGTCCGTTTCGGTCCACCTTGGATGCTGAGGCGTTACTTGCGTCGACGCCGCGATCTTGCTGGAGGCGAAGAAAAGAACAAATTGGTGAAGTGGACAGAAAAGATCGGTAGGTTTGATCTGAGGGATATGTTGGTGGCATTCGAGTTGCCGGAACCGGTGGAGGAGATGGACGTGGCGTCAGCAGGGTCAGAAGGACATTCAATCAGGGGTGCTTGCGGGATAGGGAAATAGTTCCAAGATGTAGTTGTGATATCGTACTTGTAGGGATCTTTCAACTCGCTACTTTCGCCGGAGCGCTCTCAGGCTGTAGCCATACTTGACAAGCGGGATACTCGGAAGGTCATCCCCTCGGTGTACTAAGGCGGTCCATGTTCCCAGCCGCAATATTGCCGACCGCAAGAAGTTTATGGGCAGTGTTACAGTGGTACATGGGCTTGCGACCCGGAAATGTCTTTCCCCATAGCCAACAGTCCAAGCCCAGAACCATCCATATTCAATGAATCTTCTTACATTCAACTTCGAACTGTCACTGATGGAGGACGTTCTTTGTTCGCAACCACTGATATCGGGGCTGGGACGCGGATACATTCAAGCGAAGCGCCTTTCGCCTATGTTATCTACAAGGACTATCGAAAGGAAGTCTGTGCCCACTGTTTCGCATACTCTGCGAGCGACGATGCACCACCTACCGTCGGATCCTCCCGTACCTGGAGCATCAAGTGGAGTCGAACGGGAGCCGGGACGGCCTGGTTCTGTAGCGACGTTTGCAAAAATAGCTGGGAACAGAACGACACATCATCCTTGTTGATGGAGGTAGATGTCCTCCTGACCAAAGGCCAAGCTGCAACTCGGAAGCGGCTCAAAACACCAGATGAGGAAGCCAAGGTGAAATCGATGCTGTCCGCCCTCGATCCCGGAGATAGGCAAATCAGCCAGGAGGCCATCGATACGGCCTGGGAAAGGGCAAACACACTTGTTGCTTCCAAGACAAATCTTAGCCTTTTTTATTCGACTCTCCGTCTAGAGGATATGGAACTCGAGATCGCACGTTTACTCGCGGCAGCCATCGTGCGCCGATATCACGAAGATGTGTCCTCGACTGATTCAATGATGCAGAGTCAGATCGAGTCCTGGTGGCAATTACTCAATCTCCAGAAGAACGAGCTTTGCAACATCCAGACTCGACCGTACCTACTCACGGCTGCCCTACGGATCTACGTCTTCCTCTCGAATACACTCCCGAAATATCTCCGGAAATACATATCTACCGTTCGCGAGGTACTCGCCCGTGATACTGGGAATTCCTTCGGGATATGGGACGGTGACCGGAGAGACGAGATGATGGGATGGGGAATATGGGTCAGCGCAAGCTATTTTAATCACAGTACGCCCATTCCTGCACAGCTGGAATTTGAGTCACAACGGTGTTTATAGGCTGCACGCCGAATATTCGGAAGAGACGAGTGGGAAGGGCACTTGACTTCGAGGTTATTCGCAGAGTTCGGGCTGGGGAGGAGTTGTGCATCAGCTACATTGACACGGACTCTGCGGTGGGCCAGAGGAGGCGAGAACTGGAGGAGAGTTGGTTTTTTACGTGTCGCTGCCTGCGCTGCGAGGAAGAGTCGGCCGGGTGATGGACTGGATTCAGATCGTGGGAAATAGGTTAATCCCAAATTGGAGGCGGCAACCACGTTCGATCAGACAGTACCCAGCCTCGAGGCTCGGTTTTTGGCAACATCCTCTCTTTCACTACGACCACCTCCATGGCAGCGGTACTCGAGGAAGGACAGCAGTTTACGAAGGGGAAGGGCAAAGCTGAGCCGCGCGAAGTTACGGAAACCACACCACTTCTCGAGGCTGGGTCCAGCCATGATGGCGGAGACGAAGACGACCCCAACCTTGAGAACAGCTCTGTAGCGCGCCGTAGGCTCTGGAAGAAGCTCATATTTGTCTTCGCTTTCACACTCTCCCTCTGCTTGATCCTCTCCCTTGTCCTGGCGCTTCTAGCACACTCCTATGCAAACCAGCTTGCCTATCTCTCACCCGATGACGTACTCGCCGGTGGTCTGGTCTTCCGGGGTCCAGACAAAGTAGATGTTATAAGTGCCACGAATGACGGACTTTGGGTAAGGCTATATGGCAGAGTAGGCGTGGATGCCGGGTCAATTATAGGTGTAAACGCAGCTTCCGATGATGGGACCCTAAGAGGCTTGTGGAAGTCCTTTGGCCGTCTAGGCATTCGCATCCTCGGGACCGTGACGGCTAATGTTGCCATGGTCTATGTGTCTTCAGACCGAGCCTTGCTTGCAACAGTCTCTGTGCAGCCATTGCATTTGCCCATCACCAGTAGTCCACCTCATGACTCGTCGTGGTTGACGCCAGTATCAATACCCGTTTTTGTACAGCCGACGAATAACTCTTCCGACCTGGTTCAATTCGTGGAAGATTCGTGGCATCATGGGGCTGCATCACTCCAGGCGTCTATCCCAACTGTGGCGGTGTGGGGTGGCGGTCCCAGTGACAAAGGATGGCGCAGTATGTTCACCGCAAATGTCGAGAACGTTGAAACCCGACTATCGCTGCCCAGTGAGTCTTTGTTCCATGTTTAGGTTCCGGTCTGAACATGAGGTCTTCCAGTCCCTCCTATCCCAGGTCTACCAGAGCCCGGGGAGGACAGCCCCTTGCCGTCGTTCTCTCAGCTTGTTTCAGTTGAATCCTTTGACATCTCCTCCACTGACAAGGAAATCCAGCTGAATGCTCGTGCATCTGTCATCGATCCTGCACCACCTGGATTAGAAATGACTATCCCTGCGGTTCCTTTTGTTGTGTCCTTCCCATCTAGGAACACAGATACCTATATACCGATTGCTTCTGTGGAAACACAACCGTTTTCCCTCACACATCCTAACGTGACACTTTTAATCTCAGGCAGGGTCCTTCCTCTGCCGTCCACTGCTATCGACGCATTGGCTTCATTCGCCTCTCGCTATCTGTCTCTCCAACCCAATCCGATATCCATCAGTTCGCCATTGCTTCCGTCTTTCATCATCAATACCGAATTCCCCGTGCCAGCCACAAAACCCAGGGTTTTACGCGATGTGACGATTCGCAACATGAAGGTCAAACCGTATGGAACAGAATTTTTAGCAAGTGGAGAAGTCTTTGGTTTAATTGTGCTCCCGAAAGGCATGAACTTCCAGATGGAGGTCAAGCAAATCATGCCCGACATCCTTGTATTTGATGGAGACGCAGAAGAGACTCTCCCTCCTCTGATAACCTTTGGAAATACTCCGAGTCGCCCGCAACAGCCTGTCCCTCCTCACGCGTTTGGTCACATACTACCAGACGACTGGTTAGATGCGCAAAGCGTATACAATGGCACGGACGAGGAGGGATCTATTTTCTCCGTCTCGGCCTCAATTGTGGATGTACCTATTCAGGTCATACCCGGCAGGGAAAAAGAATTTAGTAACTTTGTGAGCAAGGTATGTATTTGCTTGTCTTTCGGGTTGGGTCTATGCTTATCTTTGTCTGCGTTAGATACTCTTTGGCTCTCACGGCGCGACCGCAGGTCTTCAGGGTACGGTCGACGTTGGAGTTGACATCCTTGGTCTACCTTTCCATGATGGGGATGGTGAAGAGGTCGGTTTCCAACTGAAAGGATTACCCCTCCAAGGAAAGGTTCACATAGGCAAGAATGCCTGAGCGTCACGTCACGTCTTTCGTCTGTTTCATTCTCTTGGGCATCCTTTTAGACGAAGTTACACCATTCATTCGTTGACGAATCTTTGTGCATAGGTGCATATTATATATATATGTACGAACAGCCGGTCTTTATTACACATGTAATGCTTACTTGTAGATTTTCGCTAGCGGAGTTCTGGTGCCCTGACTTTAATTGGAGTACTTCAACATTCGACGGTCATACATACATTGCATGGTCTCGCAAGTTACTCAACTTCATTTTGGTATTAGGTCTGAGAAGCGTCAAGCGGCCCAGGCATTGACATACTTTTTTATATGCAACTACTTGTTTCCTCTGCGTACATTTGTGGTACTATTCATCTACGGAATCCGATCTCCGAGACTGATTGATGTTATTCAATTCCAGTGTTTGACAACGACCCCATTGATGACCTCTTCCTCTACTCCCTGTTCTTGTCCCTGTGTCAGCTCACTCTGGCCATACGCACTAGTTCTTCCCTTCCTCCACTGCTCCATGGTTGGCGCGACGCCATCTTCGCAGCGAGGATTGATCCCAACTCTCTGTAATAAAGGACTCCCCCGCATGGGAATCAACTTGATGTCGTCGTCCGGCATGACGAAATAGAATACCCCCAGGCGGGTGTATTGTTGTTGATCGGGAGGAGGCTGTACCACACGGTGAATGGTGCCTTTGTAATAACCACCAGTGAGGAAATCCAACGCGTCTCCCGCATTCACCACCTATGTATAACTCGGCATCGAAAGGTGCTCAACCAGTGCGGCGGATTCGCGCGCTCACCAAGGCATTGTCGATGTGCTTCACCCACCGCCATTGACCATCTTTGGACAGGATCTGAAGGGCAGCCACCGGCTGACTCCACAGGATAGTTATGCTCCCAAAGTCTATCCTCCCGGCGTCAATTCTCCGCGTGAATTGCCGCATGAAGAGCACTGGCCGAGCTTCGGACTTACCGGTGTGCCCCTTAAGCCAAACGTTGTTGGTCTTGGCCTCTTCTTCAGCAGACCGCGGGTAGCTAGAGCGGCCCTGTTAACTTACGAGCACAACACAGTACGAGAAATGCCTACTATTTCATAAATCTCACTGGTAAGGAATGAGCGAACGCAGATGTTATGAGGTGCTCGAAGAGGAGCGTACCGTAGGTTTCGCCGACAGCATCGTAGTTGTGAATATCGGCCAAGGCATGTTCAGGTAACTCAAGACTCAGCGCAATTAGTCTATGATATAATCTAGTAGGCACACATTGACCATCTCGATGATAAGTGCAACATACCGCAAGATCGGATGCAGGACGTGCAAGTGATTGAACTTGCCAAACTCCTTGATCTCAGGGAGGAACGGGCGAAGTGCCTCCGGGTGGCCCCGTTTCGTGACATCGCGGTTGACTAGAAATTATGCGGGCCGAAAGAAAATCTAGAGCCACAAAACGTACTCACTGTTGTAATGCTCCAGCTGGTCGTGGACACCGTTGTCGATATGCTATATCGTCGTGAGTAGCATCTCGAGCATATTAAAAAAAGGCTATTGACCCAGTAGCGCCGAAGCTTGTATCCTTGATACGATCCCGTCTGTTTCATGGCACCAGCATACACCTGCTTTTCCTCATCGCTCACACCTGCAAAGGGTATGTCCGCGATATCAAATATCCTGTCTGTCTATTTTGGCGTCAGACATTGGGGTAAACAATATGGAGAGGATCTTACTTCCGACTGGCGATATCCGTGACCGACAACATAGAAGAACCCGTGGGTCAGCAATGCGTCTCGAACCTGGATCGCCAATTGAGCACGGCCTTGCTCACTCTCGAACTTGGCTAGGTCGATGATAGGGAGGTCTACATAATCCACTAGATACAGAATCAGTAACCTCTTCGATAAGCGATAAGGACAGGGTCTGTAGGTTAGCAGGAATCACTTACAGCTCGCTTGAGTGGGCGGTGCGGCCTGGTAGTGAGGGGCAGGAGGCAGGGTGAGGCTCGGCATATCAACGAGCTCGTCTGGCTCCAGTCGGTCGCAGCTGCGGACCTTTATCACCATGCAACGTCGCGCGGAATTAGATGGCGTGATAATTACCGACCCTGACGCACCTGAACAGGTCCTTGTGACCCATCCAGACGTAGACTTCATCGTCACATGGCACCTATAGCATTTGAACCCCACCCAAGGAACGTCTATCTAGTACCCGGAACGAAGTTATCACCACTTGTGACCCCGTCCCATGGTTCTGAATTCCTCGTTTACCAAGTGAAAAGCTTGGTTCAATTAGACGAAAATGACCTCAAGTTTCCTTGCGCATCGGCAAAGATCCCGAGAGTAGAAAATAGCTTAGGCTATGTAGTGTAAAAGAGACAGACAGAATGTGAATATGATCAGATGCCGCGTTGAGTGTTTCGGATCAGATTTGGAGAACTTGCTCTTGAAGGTGCGATCCGCGGTCATTTGATGGTTCGACGGGCAACATTTTTGATCGGGGATGTTGACAAGCGGGGACATCGGTCAGCGTTTTCTGCGCGTAGGGTGTGGGTTGGGCGTGTAACGGGCTTTAGTTTGAAAGAGCTCCCGTAGCTGTGGGGTCCGCGAGGCGGCCCAAATAGATGGGGCTGAGCCCCAGACCAAGTATGACGGCCTAACGCAAGTCGTGCTGATGCCAGCGGTTGATATCTCAGCCTGCTAGCAACTCGCAGCCCACCCCTGCCAGAAGCGAACGCCAATGCATGCCGACTGGAAGAACGTTTCGCTTCATATTATTGCCTAGGCCTGGTGTGAGAAGTTGGCGTACAGCGCTGACATTCAAGTTTCAACGTTGGCGGCCCGCGGAGTTTCAGATTAAATTAGGAACATCATCTACGATTAGTCTAAGCGTATCGCTCACTGCTATTGAACATGCTCACAGAACCACTCCCTTTCGAAGAGACCGTCAAGAAAATTCGAGGCATACTGGAGGAGCGAAATCTCCCCAGTCCGCTCCTCGGAATCGTCTGTGGATCCGGTCTGAGCACGCTCGTCAACAAATTATCGGATACCATACAGATACCCTATTCTCAGCTACCAGGCTTTGGTCAAAGCACCGGTGCGTACTAGATTCTAGTCACTCGATGTCCCCGGCCTAAGATCAGGCCCTCGGTCGCAGTTGCTGGGCAGCAGAGTGCTTTGGCTTTCGGTCTGATGGGCCAACACAAGTACCCAGTCGTCGCCATGCTCGGGCGTGTGCGTTCCTGCCCTAGGTTACCTTTCGCCACCGATCACTCAACTAACATGGACCAGAAAGTTCCACCCATACGAAGGGCATAAACCGGCGGTGGTAACTTACGGGATCCGAACCATGAAACGATTGGGGGTAAAGGACGTCATTAGTGAGCCGGCACAAACATCTCGTTGAAGGACGTCACTGAAGCCGTTCCCAGTTACCAACGCAGCCGGATCCCTTGTCCCACATATACCCGTCGGAACCAGTTCGTATGAATGCGGGTGTTGTAACCTTGCGTGCACTGACTCCAAGCTAGTCGTCGTGATCCAGGACCACTTTGCACTGCCGAACCTGACTGGAATGAACCCAACGTTTGGACCGCTCACTTCGCCAGAATATCCTCGGTTTTACCCCTTGGGTGATGCATACTCAGTCAGGTTACGCAAACTCGCCTTCCTCGCAGCGTATCAGCTTCAGCTTCATCGCGATGCGCTGGCGGAAGGGACTTACGCCTGGGTTTCCGGTCCGGCATACGAGACACCCGCTGAGGGTAGGTTTTTGAGGAATGCTGGCGCTCACGTCGTCGGGATGAGTACCATTCCGGAGGTTGTCGCGGGCCGCGAGGAAGGGCTTGAAGTCATGGTGCTGAGCCTCGTCACGAACATGGTCGTCATACCGGATAAGTACCGGAGCATCCGGGAGGAGGTCGAGGCAGAGGTGAGCGAAACCGAACTGTGCTTCGTAGCGCTGCTGAGAATGGTCGGACTATAGCTCGCTGGTCGGCCATTGGCGTTGCCTCCAGTTGAAGTCGCTTCTCACGACGAAGTGCTTGTGGCCAGCAAGCAAAAGACGGAAGTGATGGGTAGTCTGGTTGCAAAGATTGTCGAGCTCGTGCAGGAGCAGGCGGTGAACGAGGCAGATGCACTAAGGAACTGATGCTTGGCACGTAATATACTCATGATGATCTGTGGGACGAGAAGCGACTCAGGGAGATTTCCCAGTCGTAGGCCTGCACGTCCCACGCTCGTACCGCGTTGTTCCCTCCCTTGTGGCCTCCTGTTCTTCCCGGCTGCACGGCCGGCGAGCGTGGCTGACAGCACTCCTACAAAAGCCGGCCAGGCTTTTTTTGAAACAGCAGTCGCTGCTATACCCAGTGCTTTGTGATGCAAGCCCGGACAGTCCTTTTAGCGAGACGCTCGTTGCTAGCACAGGCAAGACCACTCTCGCGAGGCTTTACAACATCGATGAGGTTACGTGAGTCTCCTTATCTCCTGGGGGTTTTCGGCGCAGCTCGGGGCATGTCCTGCCAGTCACGACGGTGTTGACGCTCGTGCACCAGACAATGCGCAGAAGATCGTCGTTTCACAACCCGTTGTGGAACTTGATGGAGACGAAATGACGAGGATTATATGGAAGAAGATAAGGGAGGAGGTCCGTCCTTTGCTCGTGCTTGCCACGATGCCGCTGCGGTCCATTTACCGTTCATTCCCATAGCTCATCCTTCCCTATCTTCAACTGGACATCAAGTACTTTGACCTCGGCTTGGAGTACCGCGACGAAGTGAGTAGGCTTTCCGCCTGGGAGGCGCGGCAGGGATTGACCGGGAACCAGACGAACGATGCTGTCACAACCGAGGCTGCGAAGGCCATCCAACAGTACAAGGTCGGCATCAAGTGTGCGACCATCACGCCCGACGAGGCCCGTGTCGAGGAATTCAAACTCAAGGAGATGTGGAAGAGTCCAAACGGCACAGTGGGTTCCCCTCTGCCCACCTCGCAAAGGTCCCCCTCAGCGCAGTGCGATAGATCCGTAATATCCTCGGGGGCACGGTCTTCCGCGAGCCCATCATCCTTAAGCGAATTCCCAAGCCCGTCCCCGGTTGGGTGAACCCCATCGTCATTGGGCGTCATGCGTTCGGTGATCAGGTCAGCTCCGCTCCTGATCTATATCGGTACTTCGCGTTGATGTTACGTAGTACCGTTCGACCGATCTCGTCGTTCCCGGAGCTGGAAAGCTTCAACTTGTGTACAGCCCAGCTGATGGCAACGCGCCAACCACGCTCGATGTTTATGATTTCAAGGGCAAGGGTGTTGCCATGAGCATGTACAACACCGACGAGGTATGGCGGTTCGAACGATTCAGGGGCACAGCTGTTCATTTTGGATGTTGCAGTCGATCACAGGTTTCGCACACTCCTCGTTCAAGATGGCCTTGTCGAAAAAGATGCCTCTCGTACGTTGCTTTCATTTCCGGGGCGCATGTTGGTGGTATCAAACTTCTGGCACAGTTCATGTCCACCAAGAATACCATCATGAAACGGTATGACGGTCGTTTCAAGGATATCTTCCAAGAAATCTACGATGCCCAATACAAGGCTCAATTCGAGAAGCTCGGGATCTACTATGAACACCGACTTATCGATGACATGGTTGCTCAAGCTATTAAGTCCTCTGGAGGATTTGTGTGGGCGTGTAAAAACTACGATGGTGACGTTCAGTCGGACATTCTCGCTCAAGGGTTCGGCTCGCTGGGCATGATGACCAGTGAGCTCATTACGCCAGACGGCCAGATCGTTGAGAGTGAGGCTGCACACGGCACCGTCACCCGCCACTACCGCGAGTATCAAAAGGGGAACGAGACGTCAACGAACCCCGTTGCTTCGATATTTGCGTGGACACGCGGCCTCCTTCACCGTGCCAAGCTCGATGGCAACGCACCACTCAAGCACTTCTGCGAAGCCCTTGAGGCTGCCTGTATCGAGGTCATTGATGTTGATGGCGTCATGACTAAGGACCTCGCGCTTGCGATTCATGGCAAGGACATGAAGAGAGACCACTGGGTAGTCACGGACAAGTACATGGATGCCGTCAACGTGAGTCTTGGTGACACGTGATGTACATGGACCCAGTACTGATGCGCCCATAATACCAGGCAAAGCTACAGCAAAAGTTGGCTGCGAGCCCCTAAACTGCGAGGGATATGTGATATACATTGTTGTTGTGGATATCTATCAGTTGTACGCAACGGAGGATCCAGTGTACAATCTCTAGCTGTATTCCATTGGTGTTATAAAGTTAACTGCTTCGCATTACTCATGCCATGGGACATTACATGAGCCTGTACTGCGGAGACAGGGTGGGTGGTACAGTAACAGCTACATGTTACATGGTGTGGGTTCACATCTGTTGCCATCCTCGACTGGCCAGTGGCAGCTGTGATGAACTTGAAACTTAGGAAACCTCGACCTAGCGAGCCATCCCCAACTACAAGTGCATCTAATACCACTGCCATGTCGCGAACCATGCAGCTCGCAGTCAGTTCCATGAAAGCTTCTCCCCATCCTCGCGACGCCGCCTTCACTAGCGTCTCAGCCAATTTGCGAAGGAGAGGCACATGGTTCTCCGCGCCGCTGGCGGCAGCCCCGCACACAAAGGTTGAACAATATTGGGCTGCACGAGCCTTGGTGGCAGAAACGTTGCTCGCAGCGCGTGATGAACATCAGGAACAGCTCGCAGAAATCCGGCGAATGGAAGAAGAAAAGCGCGAGGTAAGTCTGCACCGGGCGCCGCCGCCATAGGTGGCGTTAATGATGTGCCAGCGGGAGCTCGGGGCTATTTTGCGCGCAAACGATCAGAGGCAAAGGAGGTTGGAACAATTCATGGTAAGTAACTGCCATTCTGATATCTCTTGGGGTCTGTACTGTGGAGCTGCCGGCTGATCATGGTAGGTGGTGTGCCTCATGGTTCTTTTAGGGTTCATGGTCTGGCTGATCAGGATGATCACACCTGACCGGGACGCCAAGAAGGCCAACAAGCCTTCACACTTTACGATCCCGATTCTTTCTCCGTTTGCATCCGTGGTGGGTTGTTCCATTGCTTGTTTCACGCGGGATTTGATCACCATGGCATAGGTCGAACATGAGACCGGTGTCATTGGCACCAAGGTGGTTGCTATCTTTATCTTGGTTCTAGGGATCGCGCTGTATGCTGGGTCAAAGCACTGGTTTTCTCAATTGCACACACGATAGCCGGTGTGAGTAGGGGCCCTACTCTGAGATTTGGTTCCGCGTGGTGCAGGCCGAAGATGGATTCCTGTGGGTGTTCCAAGGGCGGCAGAAATTGCCACAATCGGCTGCGGAGCTGATGCATGGGAGGCCTCTGGTCCATTAATGTGGGCACGGAAATGAGACGAGCTTGGTTTGGGCGAGCAGTGGTACTTGTGTAGATGCTCAATACAAATTCGGCACGTGGTCCGGAGTCGAACTGGTTCATATCCGATTGGTTGTGGTGGGAACTGCGCCGGTCGGTTCGCACAAGAACCACGCACCACTCCGCATCCTCCCCCACTCGTCCTCGCCTCTCCCAGCACCGACAACGCCCCCCGTCGGCCCTTCCTGAGGCCTCCCCACGACCATGTCGTATCCTCAGTCCACTTCACCGTCAGCCGACCACTCTGATCCATTTGGCTCCTCCGCCGCCGTCCCTCGTCGATACGTTTACAGCGACAATGACTCTGACAACGTCGACTCGTACGGGCGCAGAGACACCTATGCTTCAGACAGCAGCAACAACGGCGCGAACGACCCCGGGGGATACTATGATCACAGCGGCGGATATGACCCCTACGGTGGGCACACAGCTTGGTAACCCACCCCTCGACGCTCACATGGCTTCTAGCACAACAAGACACCGATTCCGACGTCGACGTCTACGGGCGTGGATATGCACCCTCCGCAGAGTCGCTAGGACAATCGCGAATGGGGCCGTCTGATTCGAGCGCCACCGCATATGCCGAGTATGCTCCCCTAGCGGGTGCAAGAGACCAGTATGCCGCCTGGACGACCGAGCGCCAAATACCGCTCTCCAAGGAAGAAATCGAGGACATCTTCCTCGACCTCGCGCAAAAGTTTGGTTTCCAACGGGACTCGATGCGCAACATGGTCCGTTGTTTTTTTAGTCGTCCGTGGCGTCGTTGATGTTTTTGGCTAGTTTGATTTCCTGATGCAGCTCTTGGACAGTCGTGCATCGCGCATGTCCCCGAACCAGGCGCTGCTGACCCTTCATGCCGATTACATCGGCGGCGAACACGCAAATTACCGGAAATGGTATTTCGCTGCGCAGCTCGACCTCGATGACGCCGTTGGCCACGTGCAGAACCCCGGTCTCCAGCGTCTTAGATCGACCAAGCGCAAGTCTCTCCGCAATGTCAGCGAAAAGTCCTTGAAGACCGCCATGGATCGCTGGCGCCAGGCGATGAACAACATGAGCCAATACGACCGTCTTCGCCAGATTGCCCTCTACCTCCTCCTCTGGGGTGAAGCCGCCCAGGTTCGGTTCATCCCGGAGTGTCTCTGTTTCATCTTCAAGTGCGCAGACGACTACTACCGTTCCCCCGAATGCCAGAGTCGTGTTGACCCAGTTCCCGAGGGCCTCTACCTCCGCTCCGTCGTGAAACCTCTCTATCGTTTCATCCGTGACCAAGGCTACGAGGTCGTCGATGGCAGATTCGTACGCAAGGAAAGGGACCACGCCGATATCATTGGTTATGATGATGTCAACCAGCTTTTCTGGTACCCAGAGGGTATTGCCCGCATCATGCTGTCGGACAAGGTATTTCGCCCCCCAAATGCATGTTTTGGCATTCACCCGAGATTTTATCAGACGAGGTTGATTGACCTGCCGCCATCCCATCGGTATATGAAATTCGACCGCATAGATTGGAACAGAGCATTCTTCAAAACTTATTACGAGAAGCGTTCTTTCGGTCACCTGCTGGTCAACTTCAACCGAATTTGGGTCATTCACATCTCGTTGTACTGGTTCTACACGGCGTACAACTCTCCCAAAATCTATCAGATCTCTAGACCGAACAACACGGTCGTCAACTCCCCTGCCCTCTCGTGGTCCGTCACTGCGCTCGGAGGCGCTGTAGCCACGCTCATCATGATCGCTGCCACTCTTGCGGAATTCTCGTATATCCCCACTACCTGGAACAATACCTCGCATCTCTCTCGTCGCCTGCTGTTTTTGTTCATCACGCTAGCACTGACTGCTGGACCAACGGTCTATATTGCCATCGCGGAGTTTAGCACAGGTGGTAATTCCGGCTCGCTCTCGCTCATCCTCGGTATCGTACAATTTTTCATTTCGGTTGTTGCGACGCTCCTGTTCGCCATCATGCCTTCTGGTCGTATGTTCGGTGACAGGGTCGCCGGGAAATCGAGAAAGTATCTTGCCAGCCAGACTTTCACAGCGTCATACCCAGGCTTAACCAGACAGGCAAGGCTCGCTTCAATCGCACTGTGGGCTCTGGTATTCGGCTGCAAGGCCACCGAATCGTACTTTTTCCTGACCCTTTCGTTCCGTGATCCGATCGCGGTGATGGTGAACATGAAGATCCAAGGTTGCAGCGACAAATACTTCGGCCCTTATTTGTGCCAGAACCAAGCGGCGTTTACTCTGACCATCATGTACATCATGGATCTCGTGCTTTTCTTCTTGGATACTTTCCTTTGGTATATCATCTGGAACACCGTCTTCAGTATCACCCGGTCGTTCATGATTGGACTCTCGATTTGGACCCCTTGGAAGGACATCTACACGAGGCTACCCAAGCGGATTTATGCCAAGTTACTCGCCACGAGGGAGATGGAGATAAAGTACAAGCCAAAGGTATGAATCATCGATGCCATCAGAGAAACACACTGAATCCGGCTCAGGTGCTCGTCTCGCAAATATGGAACGCTATCATCATCTCCATGTATCGAGAACATTTACTGTCCATCGAACATGTCCAAAAGCTGTTGTATCATCAAGTCGACACCGGTCAGGATGGGAAACGCAGTTTGCGAGCGCCGCCGTTCTTCATCTCTCAGAGCGACAAAGGGTTCAAAGGCGAATTCTTCCCCACCGGCAGTGAGGCTGAGCGCCGGATATCCTTCTTTGCTCAGTCTTTGACAATCGATCTCCCCGAACCCCTACCGGTCGATGCTATGCCTACGTTCACGGTGTTGACACCTCACTACAACGAAAAGGTATGTTATACCGGAAGTATGTCATTTATCGCCGCCGCTGATGCGCGCTTCAGATTCTCCTTTCACTCAGGGAAATCATCCGTGAAGAGGATCAGCACGCTCGTGTTACTCTTCTCGAATACCTGAAACAGCTCCATCCAGTCGAATGGGATAACTTTGTCAAGGACACCAAGATCCTCGCAGAGGAATCCGCAATGTACAATAACACGACCCCCTTTGGCACTGACGAGAAAGGCCAGTCCAAGATGGATGACCTTCCCTTCTACTGCATTGGATTCAAGAGTGCCGCTCCGGAATTCACGCTTCGCACGCGGATCTGGGCCTCACTACGCGCACAGACACTGTATCGTACTGTTTCTGGGATGATGAACTACTCCAAGGCGATCAAGCTGCTCTACCGCGTCGAGAATCCCGAGGTAGTTCAACTTTTCGGCGGAAACACCGATAAACTGGAGCACGAGCTGGAACGGATGGCGCGACGCAAGTTCAAATTTGTCGTCTCAATGCAGCGCTATTCCAAGTTTAACAAGGAGGAGCACGAGAACGCCGAGTTCCTGCTGCGCGCGTATCCTGATCTTCAAATTGCGTACCTCGAGGAAGAACCTCCGCGCAAGGAGGGTGGCGACCCTCGCCTCTTCTCAGCACTCATCGATGGTCACTCGGAGTTCATTGCTGACACTGGACGTCGTCGGCCCAAGTTCCGCATCGAACTGCCTGGCAACCCCATTCTTGGTGATGGAAAATCGGACAACCAGAACCACGCAATCATCTTTTACCGCGGCGAGTATCTCCAGCTCATCGACGCCAACCAGGATAACTACCTAGAAGAATGTCTCAAAATCCGTAACGTCCTCGGCGAATTCGAGGAGTACTCTGTCTCGAGTCAGAGTCCGTATGCCCAGTATGGACACAAGGAGTTCAAGAAACCTCCGATCGCCATTGTCGGCGCTCGCGAGTATATCTTCTCGGAAAACATTGGTATGCTAGGTGATATCGCTGCCGGCAAGGAACAGACATTTGGAACGCTCTCTGCACGTTCATGGGCCTGGATTGGTGGGAAACTTCACTACGGTCACCCCGATTTCCTGAATGGTCTCTACATGAACACTCGTGGAGGTGTTTCAAAGGCTCAGAAGGGATTGCACTTGAACGAGGATATCTTTGCTGGAATCAATGCCATAGGTCGTGGTGGTCGCATCAAACACACGGAATACTATCAGTGCGGAAAGGGTCGTGATCTTGGCTTTGGCACCATCTTGAACTTCCAGACGAAGATCGGGACGGGAATGGGTGAGCAGATGCTCAGTCGCGAATACTATTACTTGGGAACACAGCTCCCAATCGATCGGTTCTTGACTTTCTACTATGGCCATCCCGGTTTCCACATCAACAACATGCTGGTCATCCTCGCAGTCCAATTCTTCGTAGTGACAAGTAAGTGTTATTTCAGTCGACTCATTTGACGTATGCTAATCACGTCATCAGTGGTGTTCCTGGGTACCCTCAATTCTTCGGTCCCGATCTGCCCTGGCACAAGTATCCCGGGATGCTACTACCTTACCCCCGTCTACCAGTGGATCCAGCGTTGCATAATCAGTATCTTCTTGGTATTCATGATTGCGTTCTTACCTCTTTTCATTCAAGGTAATTAATTCTCGACCTGATATCGTGGAAATTGGCCTCTCACACTTGTGTTAGAATTGGTCGAACGTGGCACTGGACGGGCGATTATTCGACTTGGGAAGCAATTCTTGTCCCTCTCACCTGTCTTTGAGGTCTTCTCAACGCAAATCTATACACACTCTATCATCAGCAACCTCACGTTTGGTGGTGCGCGGTATATTGCCACGGGACGAGGCTTTGCCACAACCCGCCTTTCTTTCAGCATCTTGTTCTCTCGTTTCGCTGGACCCAGCATATACCTCGGGATGAGAACGCTGATCATGCTTCTCTACGTTACGATGTCATGGTGGACGCCGTATCTCATCTACTTCTGGGTCTCTATTCTGGCACTTTGCGCCGCTCCTTTCTTGTTCAACCCTCACCAATTCGTGTTTTCCGACTTCATCATTGACTACCGGTACGTTCGTGTTCGTGCATTACTATATGTCCTCTGCTCACATTCTCTTTCAGGGAATTCTTACGGTGGATGTCTCGTGGAAACTCGCGATCACACAACAACTCTTGGATCGGGTATTGTCGCCTGTCACGAACGATGATTACCGGCTACAAAAGGAAGAAGCTTGGCGTTCCGTCCGAGAAACTTTCAGGCGATGTTCCTCGCGCCAAGTGGCGAAATGTAATCTTCTCCGAAGTCATCTTCCCTGTCGTGATGGCCGTATTGTTCATCATCGCGTACATGTTCGTAAAGGCGTTCCCCGATTCTACTGGAAAGTTGCCGCCGAGCCCCTTGATTCGCATTGCTGTCATCTCCCTCGGGCCCATTGTCTGGAACGCTGCAGTGCTTCTTGTGTTGTTCCTCGTATCGTTGTTCCTCGGTCCCATCATGGACCCCACCTTCCCTAGGTTTGGGTCTCTCATGGCTTCCATTGCGCACGTTCTTGGTGTTGTAGGGATGCTGGGGTTTTTCGAGTTCCTGGTAGGTGTGATGTTTGTGCAGGGCGACTAAAGCTTACCCTGCTCGCAGTGGTTCCTGGAAACGTGGGATGCTTCACATGCGGTTCTCGGACTCATTGCAGTCATCGCTATTCAACGCGCCATTCACAAGATCCTGATCGCTGTATTCTTGTCTCGAGAGTTCAAACATGATGAAACGAACCGTGCATGGTGGACTGGCCGATGGTATGGCCGCGGCCTCGGCTCGCACGTCATGTCTCAACCTGGCCGTGAATTCATGGTAAAAATTATCGAATTGTCTCTTTGGAGTTCCGATCTCTTGCTCGGCCACTTCCTGCTCTTCATGATGACGCCACCGATCCTCGTGCCGTACATCGACCGTTTGCATGCAATGCTGTTGTGTAAGACTATTTTCCACTTGGTCTGGATTGTTGCTCATCTTCACATTAGTCTGGCTGCGTCCATCGAAACAGATCCGTGCACCGTTGTACTCTCTAAAGCAGAGAAAGCAACGCCGGCGGATAGTGAGTGACATTGGGTGATTACCTGCGTGCGTTCTGACTCTCGGACAGATCATCAAATATGGCTTCATCTACATAGCCTCAATCGTCTTCTTCGCTGCCCTCATTGCACTTCGTAAGCCTAGTCCATGGACGCCAATGCATCGTCTCACTCGTCGTTTGTTTCAGCCGCCGCATTCCGGGAAAAGATTACTGTGCACTGCTCGTTATGTCAGGTTTTGTAGCTGTTCGTCTCCCATCCATACCATTTGCATCCTATAAACTATCCTCGATTACTTGTACTTTCCTTACGATTACCCTTTCCCTTGGTTTGAGGCACCATCGAACCTGGACATTATCCCCGCCGGACTTGGGCCGCCACTTTGACCACGGAGTTACTACGATGGACGACCTGGTAGTTGACTTAATGTAACAGACCTGTGGGAAGGTCGATCGAGGCGTGTGGCGTGAGTCTGGAACGTCATTTGCGAGTGGATCTCAGTGATCGGCTCAGGAAGTACGCGGGGGACGCCGCGTTAATGGTGCCGGGTGAGGGTGTTGGGACGAGGCATATCGGCATTATGGTTAATAACGGGGATATGTCGACGTGCGGCGGGACCTGGGCTGTTGTTGAGGGCCAGTCAAGTTGCTGTAAGGAGCCGCCCTGTCACCGCCATCGCGCCATGTACCGGGGAACTGGACGGATGCGAGCGGTGACCGAGGCGCAGTTGGGCTTCGTGCATGGACCATTGGCGCTGAGCTCGTCCCCGCGCGCGACGACAAGCGGGCTGAGTTGTTCGTGCCTTCGCTTGGCGCTGGCAAACGCAAGCTGATGTGGCTCAATTTGGAACGAGGAAGCCTGGCATCTCCCAAAGTGACCCAACTCGCCTCTCGTGCAGCTTCGAGAATCTCGCTCGCCCCCCTCATATCCGTCCAGCTCGCATAAAACACGACCTGATCGTCGTCCCGCCTCAAACAGGCATCGAGATCAGTCCTCTCCTCCCCACCCCCCCACCTCGTTCCCCTGTGGGTCATGGACGGCTTGATGCACTCATCCAGCCCCCCTCGGCGGACGAACAACTCTTGGATCAATCTCCCTATCCACTTCGTCTCTGGTTCGTTCGCTGGCCAAACCATTCGCGCAGAATTGACAGAAATTCAAAAGGCGGACCTGGGTCGAAAGTAATTATTTCCCCTTCTCCTTTTGTCCTCTTATCACCAAGGCCCCTCACTCTCCCGCGTGTTAGGTATGCGAGGGTAGATCGGCGTCCGCTCGATCCGCCCCCCGTCGTGCTGCTCAAGTTATTTCAGGTCTTCAATCACGGCACGGAAGCGCAGTACGAGAGAGAAATCCAGGACTATTCGTAAGTAGCCGTTCATTCCGTGTTCGTCCACCTTTTACGAGAGACGATGCTTACGCTTGGGAAGCGAGGTCAACGCTCTAGGCCTGCTCTGTAATGTCGATCTTTTCCCCGTGCCCGCCGCAGCCCGGCTCCCGTCCACATCCACACAGGGCTGGGACCAACAACAGCAGTCGCACGCTGTACACCATCAGCCGCCCGAGTCGTCCCGCACCCCCCTTTATCACCCCCATTCAAATCTCGCTTCTATTCGGCTGCCGCCACTCTCTCTTCCCCCTCGGCCCGCCGCCCCGCCCACAACAACGCAACAAGCGCCGACCCCAGGTCAACGAATAATCACCTATTTTTGGGACCATCCCATCACAGAAGACATGAACTGTGCCACTGCACTGTCCGGTGCCACGTTTATCCAGCTCGCGATCATCGAATACCAGGGTCGAAAAGCATTGGTTTTCCCTTTTGCTGTCCGTGTCCTCCTGCGGCACTGAAGCGCGTGTCACTGACGAGCCGTCTTGCAGGATCTCGCGGTCAAAGTAGAGGGTCAGTTCTTTTTGCGATACCGCTGTTTTGACATCTTCTCGCGAACATCGGGACACGATGACCTCCCGATACAAGCGGAATGTTTTGGTGGTCCGTTCAGAATCTACTCGACAAAAGAGTTCCCCGGGCTGCAACCATCGACGGAACTGACAAAGGTAATGCCTCTACCCATCTCGACGCTGTTCTGCGCACGTCCTCACGTGGCGTTTGGAAAGCAACTCGCCAGATGGGGTGTACGGCTCAACACGCGCGAAACCGAGCGCAAGCGCAAACGTAAAGACGACGACCAGCCGTCCGGTTCTGCCCCGAGGTCAACCACGACCCGAATGAGCAAGGCGAGCGACAGCGACGACGATTGAGTCTCTTGGTCCGCTCTCTGATTTTTGCGCCCGCTGGTCGTTCTGCACATGGCATCGAGCATGAGTTTGAGGTTTGGTTGCATGCACTGGATATTCATTCACGCGTTTCTGGATCACCGTTCGCTGTAAAAGTAATTTTCGGGTCATTCGGCACTAGTCGTATTTCGGAAGAGCAATTGCGCACATGGTCATGGGTTTAATTTCATACTGGCTTCTAGGAACACATTCTAATTCAAGTCCTACATTTAAATGTCATTGAATAACTTAGAGTAGCGTTCAATAAAGCAAGCAACCGGAAAGACATTATATTCATGTATCGGCTCTACGCAATGTTGAGTACTAGGGAGGGTTAGAATATGTTCCTAGGAGGATAAATGTAGTGCTGGTATAGAGTCTAGATGGGACTAAGGCAGGATGGGCAGACACAGTTAGGATGGTTACCAATGTCTGGGGATGTTGCAGAAATGTCGATCATTGTTTCCCAATCTTCCGAGATGATATCTCCTCTAGTGAGGGCCCTATAGATGAGCTGCCTTGCTGCAGAAACAGCAGTGATATTCCCAACAATCCCTCCTTCCAAGGTGCCCCTGATAATTTGCTGATCGGCGACAGCAATCAACCTGGCTGGGAAATCTTCAAACGAGCGAGTTTCCCTTCCTTTCGCCATCGAGTCATTCTGTTTCTGTCGCTTTGTTGGAGGGGATTGATCGGAAAGGGTTTCCACGGACACTGTCCTATCATTATCAGGCCAGGTCTCCAGGACTCTGTGTGCTCGAGTTTCCTCCACATATTTGTTCGTCACTAGGCACGTTTGATGGTAAAAATCCCGGCACTTTGGTCGAGGGCAAAAATGAAGGATCTTCTTCTTGCCAGGGGTGTATGGCACCTTGCATATGGCGCAGGCAAAATGTGTTACCTTGGGCTGGAAGAAATATCGTGAATGATTTTTGAGTAAGGAAGGATGTAACTGACAGAGATCCGTATGGCATTGTAGAGGAAGTCATATCTGGTGAACCACTCATCTTCTCTTATGGACACCTGATAAATGCTAGTCTCTTCGAACCTCTTGACATCCACATGAGCTAAGAAAATGTATAAGCGTTCTACGCCACCGTGAAAATACGAAATTCACGCACAAACAAAGCAATGGGCAGAGATAATGTCCGTATTGTCCGAGGCTAACTTTTCATATTCACCACAAATATCAGGATTGCTGTGACCTAGTTTCATTGCTAGGAATGATGATCAATAAAGCTAGAGCTCACAACGACTTTATCACCTCCGCCACCTCCTGTGGTGACCAGAGCCACTGAACAAGGACCCAAACCTGGCAATGACTTTGTCTCGATTTAGCCTGACATGAACGGGACGAGTACGTACATCAGCGCGATCATTTCCCCGAATTTCTTTCACTTCGCCGATCCAGTAGTCCTTCTCTGGGACTATGGCGTTGTCTTCCAGGTCCTGGTATCGAATGTATGCCCTAAGTTCAGGGGGGTTATTGCGTGGATCAGTGGCTGCTACTAGCCAACGGTACGCACATGTCCCCAAAAGCGAACGTAACCATTTCGTGATCGATATCTTCGGCTGTGCACGTATGTTAGTTCTTCGTGAAACCCCCCGCAAAGCGCCGGCCCACCCGTGAACGATCCGTACTCCTGTGGCAGAGTGGCGAACTGCCTTGGGCTGAGTCCTTCCGGGGTCTTCCTGTCAGCATCCTTGTTTGGCTTCTTCTTGAGGGTGAGTCTCCGCGTCTTTTTTTTCCTGCGCGCCATGGTGGAGTGGTAAAGGGAGACACGAGGTCGCGTCTTGGACGCGCTGTTAATGAGCGCGTTTTGGGAAGTGCACGACTACGTAAGCAAGTTTACCATACCGCCACAGCGTGGACTCGGGTTGCACCGAACTCAACGAGATGCTCTTTTACTTGACTTCGTGCGTTATAAGGTATCTCTCTCCTTGTTGTTTTGCGCTGTTCGTATCTGAGAATGTAACGGCTTTGCCAGTTCGCTGGTTGCCTTCCTCTATCCTGGCTACGCTTCCTACAAAACACTCTCTCAGCGACCTGCTTCCGAAGAGGACCTGGAACGATGGCTTATGTATTGGTCCGTGCTTGGTTGCATAGTTGGGGTTGAATACGTCGCCGAATGGATCGTGTCCTGGTCAGTCAACTTGTCATGCGACCGCGCATTCACTATAACGCAGAACGACGTCATAGGATCCCGATGTACTATCTCATGAAAACACTCTTTCTTCTCTACCTTGTGCTTCCGCAAACTCGTGGATCCTCGTATATCTATATCAACCATCTCCAGCCCTTCCTTCACTCGCATGAGTCGCAGATTGACGCCACCCTCGCCTCTTTCAAGGCACGTTTGTATGTCTTCGTACAGGAACGCTTCCGTGCGCTGTGGGATCAGTTTGTAGGGGCCCTTGGCCAACAACAACAAGCTCAGTATGTGGCTAGCGCGGGTGGGGTTGGGGTGGGTGCTCCACCGTCCTTGGGCGACCCTGTCTCTGGCCCCGTTCAACTCGTCGCTGGCCTCTGGCGCTCTTATGGACCTGGCCTCCTTGCATCAGGTGCGGCACTTCTATCGCAAGGTGCGATTGCCTCAGGCACTGCCACGGAGAAAGCCTGGCGGACACCTGCTGGCTCAGAGATACACCTGGAATCCTCTCGGTCGACACGTGACCGAAGACGTCACCGCAAAGTGGAGCCTTCTGGTTCGTGCGGTGCTTCTTATCGTGGTCCTTCTGATTCTGAACTTGAGCCTGGACCCAACAGGGACGTTCGAGGAAGCAGAAGAACAAAGCGATGCAGAGGGAGACGACGGGGATGGAAGCGAAAAGGGGTCGGGGGTGGAGCGCGCTGCGAAGCCGACCAACTGGTTTGGTTGGGGCTCATCGGGCATCAAGGAGAAATCCGACTAGGCTGTTTGCTTGCCCATTACGGGTCCTTTTTCGTTCATATGTAGCTTGACTCTGGTCTGAGGATCTTCGGTATTTAGATTGTATTTGTCGTAATGTCACTCCTTGTCGATAAGAATGAGTCTCAGGTTGACTATTGAAGCCTGCGGCCCCGAATTTCAGACCTCGGATTGGACTGGTCCTGGCTTGTTCTGAGCTCGGGTAGATGTCCTTCCGTGCCTTGGGTGCTGCCCATGATCGAAGCAGGGCGGAACTGTTCCGATAATTATGGATGCCAAGCGTACGTGATCATCGCAGATTGAGAGGTGATGGCGACCAGGTGGCCTGATGATGGCAAATTTACATTTACTTCCAGATGGTCCTGATCGCTAGACTCACAGGGCTGAAGCGCTCTCTCCGGTGGTCTAGCGATGCAGCCTGGCTGGTAGAAAACTGCATGTCTCATTGTCTGACGATGCGGCCGAAAGTCGGACGCTATCACTGCTTTATGATGTATATAGTTACCTAACAACGCCTTAACTTCACTCCTGAATTTCAAGACCCCATGGCAGTCCCTTGATCCAATACCCTCCGCTACCCCCACTCCGAGTACCTCCTTCCCATCCACTGGAATGCCTCAAGCATCCAAGGCAAATGTCCGCCAGGAAAATAAAGAAGCCCAGAAGGCGCTCGACAAGGAGCAGAAGCGGAATCGGGGGGTGATGTCTTGCGCAGAATGTCGAAGGCGAGTTTTTCACTGTTTGTCGTACTGGTTTTGTCATACCGATGTCGCCCTCAGGCTAAAATTAAAGTGCGATAAGACGGTTCCTTGTTCGTCGTGCAAACGTCGTGGATGCTCGGCAATATGTCCCAACGGTATGCACACAGAGATCTCACCAGAATTGAGTTCTCAGACGTCATATGCAGGAAAATTGGCGACCGGCCAGGGTACTCGGTATGCCTCCAGTTTGGGATCTCTTGGGTCATTTTCTCATTTTCCAATCACTTCTATCTAGTTTCGTGCTTGCCGATACGGAGAAGTTACACGAGAAAATATTGCTCATGAGCGACCGCATCCGACAGCTTGAAGATGCACTTACTGTCCTGCAGTCGAGTGTGGCACCACGAGAAGCACATCCCCTGCTGCGTCGAGATCTCCTCGACGTCAAGTCAATCATCGACCTACACGTAGCTGTCGGCGAGGAGAGGGCTCGGACGCCCAACGGCGATGGTGCTGACGATGATTCTCAATACATTGAAGCTTTTGGAACGTTGGCGTTGCGAGACGATGGCGCTGCGACCTTTTATGGTCGGTCTGCTGGTTCGGAAGTAAGTGATCCGCCTATCTGTGTAGTATTGGTCATTGAAGTGTTGCTATCAAGAGCCTGCTGATTGTAAGTCGACGATACTTGCTGCACCCCGCGCTTAGCTGATCTGTTTACAAGGGTGAATCAGCGGAGGTTACAGGCGTGTCATCCCCATGTTCGGGCAAGGCTCCGACACTGACTGCCCTTCCTGGCCCTGTCGGGCATCTATCCAAAACGTTTCCTCTCGCCCCCGTTTTCTCTGGCACCGTTGATCTCGACTACCTCGTTCAAAATCATTTACCCCCATGGCCACGGGCACTTCAGTTATGCGAGCTCTACCTCTCTCAGGCACCCTGGTTTTTTGGTGCGGTCACCAAAAGACAGGTGCTAGAAGAGTGTCTCCCTCTTTGGTACAGCGAAGCTCATGACCTTCTCCCTCCGGGTTCAGTGGCACCGACAATGCAACCTCATTCATCGGGTGGGTGGACTCAGTCACAAGGCAAGACTTCCCATGAACTAGCATTGCTCTTTGTCATCTTTTGCTTCGGTGCTCTCACCGACAACTCGCTCCCGCCTGCACCCGATAACGAGGAAGCTAACATGTACTGTTATTTGGCTCGTGGGGCGCTAAACTTGGAGCCGGTGCTAGATCGACCACCATCCGTGACAACCATCCAGGCTTTGGCATTGTTGGCCATCTACCAAGGGCTGGTTAGTGGTGAAAACAGTATCGAATGCACCTGGGGTACTTTCGGGCTGGCGACAAAGTTAGCACAGAGCGTGAGTGTTTTCCGTCTCGATAAAGCGTTCATCGCTAACCCACGACTTTGTAGATCGGACTCCGTGGGTTCCTCCATTTATCAGAGGTTGTATGAGCTCACAGAGCCATAGATCGCGATTGTGCGCGCTGGCAATTGCCAAGTTCAGAAGTTCAAAAACGTCGTGCCCTATTTTGGGAGCTTTTCATCACAGATGGCTGGCAAGTATGTTACTTTCCACTTTACTGTTTCGTCTGTGTGTCACCGAGTCTTCCGCAGAGCCTTGCGACCGGTCGTCTAGCTACTTTCTATCTACCATTCGTTGACTGCGAACTTCCCAATGACCCGGACCCCATGATTGATGACGATGGTTCTGTCCTTCCTAGCTGTGAGTGGTTGCATTCTTGCGCCGGAAACCGTATCGAGCGATTGGTTTTGTTAGTTCCTGCTTGGAAAGCTCGTTTTGGGTATGAGTGTGTTTCTGGTGTCATTCAGAATTCGCAAATCGCGAAAGTACCTAAGTACTCTGCGATCATTGAGCTCGACCGCAAGGTGCGAGATATGGAGTTACCGAGGTATGCTCAACGAGTCCCTTTTCCCGGTGCTGGACTTGCAGAAGCAATGAAACACTACATGCCACTGAACTATCGGAACTTCAGTTCGTCGCCTGTCGGTCTAACACAGATTCGTGATACTTACTGGAATTGATTCAGTTCTTGTTTATATTCATCGCTGCTTCTTTGCAGAAGCCGTCTCCAATAACCCTTCTGATCCGATGCAGGGTCCATATGCACCGTCGTTTTTGGCTGGCTACCGTAGCGCTTGTGAAATCCTCAGCAATTTGCGCGTTCAATTCGACCTTTTCCCGGCGCAAATAGCACGTTTCTGGGTATTGTGGACTCACGCCTTTTCAAGCTCGGTTAGCATTTTCCACTTGAGTAGTACCATTGATTCACATGCCATTCGTCTGGTCGCTGTCAGGTGATGCTAGCTTCCGTCGTGACACATGCATCGGGTGCTGGAACACGATCTAAGACCACTGGTGCTGCTATGACAGAGCTACGCAGAGTGAGTTCAGAGACGCCATAGTGCCCTAATACTAAGGAAACTTTACAGGCAGTGGACCTCTTCAGGAAGGCGTCGACGTACGGTGGCCGTGCGGTGAAATTTCTGGTAGGCCCGATCGTGACACTCATGTGCACTCGTTAATGAGACGCCCCCAGCCCATTCTTGAACGGCTTCTCCAAAAAGCCGAGCAAGCATACAGTACAGCGAAACCTTCTGTCGTCCGTAAAAAAGACATCTTCTCACCATCAGCAGAGCCTACACCAAAAGACGAGTTTTCTATCTTCAGCGGTAGAATTAACACTGTGGTCACTAAAGTATCTTCTTCCCCGGTGATCTCTTCGGCTCACACTTCCTTGAATACCCACAATCCACTTGCCGTAACAGACGGCCCGAGTCCACAACCAGTGTTCGCCACCCAAGATAATTCGCCACCCATACCTAACTTCACGACCTTGCACCCGATACTTAGGGATCATTGGACCAACTTCGACGGTGATCTCAACGCACAGTTATCGAATGCCCAGCGGGATGAGTATTATACCGATGCAGACACACACATGGTGTCTTCAGAAGTGCTCCAAGCACCCATCAAGCCTAACCGGCAGGCACAGCAGGTGCAGCAGAGCGAACGTCCCCAGTTTTATCCTTTGACAATCCCCTCCGCTGGTATGCCACCGAACGCGACATACGCCGATACCTCGCCAGTCCCGCAGGCCTATGGATCTGACCAAGAGAACGTTCAGTATCCCAGCTCAACGTCGCTGGCACAAGCCCATCCCCACCATCAACAAGCCCCTTATCACCACTACCAGTCCGATGCCCTCCAGTCGGCTTCCTCCCAAGGATCTTCTCAAGAATATCATCCGTATCACGCCACCGACCCTTGCTACGATCCGTACCCACAGCCTACCTACCAACACCAACTTCAAGACCAGGAACAACAGCTCTATCAGCCTCAGCAGCACTATTACCCCGACCCTTCACATCAGCGTGTCGCCAATGTCTCCTCGCAGCACATCTCCCACCACCAAGACCCGTCCGCACAACCATACCATTGCAACAACTTCAGCCAGACATGTGCAGATCCCGTCTCACATCCCCAGCCACCAGGCCAACAAGTGCGGTACGACAACCACGGTCAGATTGGATTGCGTGAAGGGATCGTGGAGGAACCTCTTCAGCAGCAACAGCTTCACCTCCAAGAGACCTGGCAATCCTTTGGCGTGTACGTCGGCTCACCTAGGCCCCCCCGGTAACGCAGTCTCTATACCCTGTACCATACCTTTGCTTTCAACAGCTTGCTCCCCATTATCTATGCTTACTTTGCTGTCTCGATTCGGTGTCGAATAAAGTAGCTCTCCATTGAATAGGATGTACAAACAAGACCTGGGAGGTCACGCGTATATACAGAATGTGGATTAGTGGATCGGTCCCATGTTCTGCGGTCTCTAATAGGATACCCGCCTCACGACGCAGCAACAACACCGAGACGAAATAGCGCGGTTTCCAGCGCGCGCCATCGCTCGTGTCACAACCCCTTGCAGAGCATCTTCATTCTCGCGACCTGTGCTCTGCAGAGTTCGACCTCGGTCGGTACGGCGAGCAGTGCTGCCAGTAGGATACCGGACGAGTCCGAGAAGCCCAGCGAACCGATCTTGAACTCGAGCTCTTGCCGCGATCGCTCCATGTCGATCACCGTGGACGGATCGGGCCGTTCTTGGTTGATGCGGTAGAACACGTTGACGCTGCAAGTTCCAAGCGGAAGCCTATATACCCGGTCGCACTCTGAAAGAAGGGGGAACACTTACTATGCGAGACCACCGCATATACCCTCGATACTGATAAGGAGGAAGACAAAGACGATACTGCTTGCGGGATGATTCTCGGGAAAGATGCCGACGGCCGATTCATACGCCAAGGTCACAAGGATCACAAACTGGGCGATCGCCGGAAAAGACAGGAGTCTCTCCGGGAGGGGTGGGAGGCCAAGAGAGATAGAGGAACGGGAGATGAAGACGGTGGATTGGTACACGAGCTATAAATAGGAAAGCACGAAATCGTGGGTAAGAAAGGGACCTCTGACAAAGTTGATGTATTTCATACCTGCCATAGAGGGTAGTAATCTCTAATTGAGTGAATGATCTTGCTGAGGAGGCCATCGCGTTCTGGGGATGGCACTGGATACAGCAGAGTTGGCGCTACGCCCTGCATCGAAAGTGTCAAATGTTGAGGGACGAGGAAGGAAGGTCAGAAGGAACCAACCTGGTTGATCGTATACTCAAACTACAGGCGATGATCAACACGTAAAGCTGACAGTATCAACGTATATACTTACGGTATACACCAAGACTGTAAGCAAGATAATTAGGTCCATGCCATTCGACGAATCATAAAGAATACGGACATAGTGGAAGCATGTACTTGTATATCATCGGCTTTACCAAGCGCCACTTATCTCCCGCGGTTAAGAACACGGGAACTTTGGGTGGCTGACCGAGAAGAGTATCTCCTTCAGCCACTTCAACTGCAGAGATATCGGGTTCCTCTTCAGGTAAAGAAGCATAAGCCCCAGGAGGGGGGGAGTCCATGAATGCGGCCGGACGTGGGAGTAAGAGGAAATATGCCAACGGCAGCACGAAGGGCAGTATCTGCCAAAAATAGAGGAGCAAGATCAACACCATGAGCCACGATTTACAAGAATGGCTTGCTCACGGAGGAGACGCCTACGCCTAGGCGAACGCCAAGCCCCCTGACTTCCCACCACATGAGTGCTCCAACGAGCCCAGCAGCGCCAGTACCCGAGGCAAAGTAACTGGAGGTTCATTCAATCAAAATTCCGTGGACTTGAGGGATTGTACTCGCCCAACGCTGTGTCCTCCGACAGATAGGTTGTAGGTAGTTGACAGTTGCAGGAACGTAAGTTCCCCCAAGCCTATCAAAGATAAGTATGCGTTTTGGTAGATATAAAGGGGCAGGTACCAGAAGAGAAAGAGGCGAGGCAGATACCCAGCAGCCTCGCATACAAATCCTCATACAGGGCGACGACCTGAAGGTGGTGAGTGATGACGTTGCTGATCTCCTAAACGACACTCACCAGCATGCCAATGAAGCTCAACAACGCGCATCCTACGATGCGGCGGGTGTACCGTATCTTGCCTTTGAGGAAATAGGGCCACCCGAGCTTGGCTATCAAAGCGGGAAATATGTTGCAAAAGGCTATGATTCCCTTGGGGGTGGATGGGGGCACTAGATCGAGTGCAGCGGAGAGGATGATGACATATAAAACTGCGGCCGGCTCACTTGAGTGTCACGCACGACACATTGCACGGAGGTACTCACCATTGTTGATAAGGCCGAAGAGGAAAAACGAGACTCCAATTTTCAGGAGCTTCTTCCTCCAGTCTGTGATGTGGTCATGAGCACGGCGTTGACTATGGGTAAGGGGAAATGCAACAAATGGAGTCCTCAGGTGCGGTTACGCACGATCGGCAGGGATGATGCTCGGGGATGCCCTGAATAGGATCAACACCCACGACTTGGCGGGAGGGGAGCCTCACCTTGTGGTTTGTCTGATGAAATGTCCTGGAGGACGTCGTCCTGGCTTCGGATTCGCACTACAGGCATGTCAGCGTGTCCGGTGGTGTTGGTAAGAGCCAAAGCCTGCAATTCCACTGTGTCGGCGGGAAGCTCTGCTAGCGAAACAGAGTCATTTAAATAAACCATCGACAACGTGCCAGAAGACCAAAGTCACACGAAAATATTATATTGCTGCCCCAAAAAATACCCCTCCAAGGAGGGTTACATTGCCATCTATCCTCGCAACACCCCCAGGCATCCCTCCAGCACATCGATGGCCGTGTCGACCTCCTCCCTCTCCACATTCAGGGACGGCACCAGTCGCACGGCATCTTTTCCGGCTGTTAACACGAGGACGCCACGATCCCGCGCCAGCTGCATCACCTTCGCGGGGTGTGTCTCGTCTTTGAACCCGAGGCCACGCAGGAGTCCACGACCTCGGATCTTACTCTGGATAAGGTCCGGGAACCACTTCCCCAGGTTTTCTAGTCGGCCGTCCAGGTGGGCGCTAATATCCTGTACGTGATCCATAAACATCGGAGCACTAAGCCGACTTAAAACATGGTGGCCGACAGCACAGGCCAAGGGAGAACCCCCAAACGTTGTACCGTGAGTACCTATCGGACCGAGGTGCTTCAGCCTTGTTATCGCCACAGAATACGAGACCGCTTACCTATTGTCATCGTGGAAGCGATTGAGTCGTGGAGCAGGACAGCGCCAATGGGATATCCATTCGCCAAAGGCTTGGCCATCGTGACAATGTCGGGGTGGCAGTCCACCGGAAGAGAAGAGTGCGCCCATAGCGAGCCAGTCCTAAATAGGCCACACTGTCGTAGAAAGGGAGTCAGTGACGTCGCGCGTATCGGTCAATTTAGCCCACCTGTATCTCGTCATAGATCAACACAGCCCCCGTCTCGTCACATCGTTTTCGCAGTGCCCTCAGCCAAGCTTCATCCGCTGCAGTGACACCTCCCTCGCCTTGCACGGGCTCAACAATGACCACGCAAGTGTCGTCCTTGATCAACTTGGAGAGGCTCCCGTGGTCATTGAGTGTTCCGACGTCAACGCCGGGTATCAGTGGCCTGAACGGTGCTTGGTATTTTTCGGTCGACGTGACGCTCAGGGCGCCCATGCTACGCCCGTGGAACGAGTTTTCGAAGCACACAATGCGCGTTTTCGTGCAAAAAGGGTCGTCTGCTTTGCCTCCCGTAGCAGCAGCCCAACGATCCTTGCCCACCTTGCGCGCAATCTTGAGTGCCCCTTCGTTCGCTTCGGTGCCCGAGTTCGCAAAGAAGACCTTGGCACCCGTTTTCGAAGGTGGTGACCCCACGGGATAGCCGAGGCCACCTTCTTGTTGAGTGAGGGTCACGATCAGCTCCGCAAGCTTCGGCGCCCATTGATTGTGATACACGTTGGAAGAGTGAAGCAACGTCGACGCCTGCCGGTGCAGGACCTGTCACCCAAGCAGAAAAAGGTTTGCGCTCATCCTGTTCGAGTGGGCTCCTGCTCACCTCGGCGACCCCAGGATCAGCATGGCCCAGTGCATTCACGGCAATTCCTGCGCTGAAGTCGAGGAACTTTCGGTCTTCGGTATCCCATACCCAGCTCCCACGGCCGCGTGAGAGCACGAATGGCGGGCGGGCGTACACGCCGAGGACGTATTGTTCCCCCAGAGCGAGGGTACTGGAAGTGGCAGACGATTTGGGGGGCGCATTCAGATCGTGCGTGGCATTGAGGTATCGGGTGCTGGGCTGCCAAAGGATGAAAATAAACAAGGAGCATCGGTGTGGCTTCGTACCTTGCTGGAAACGAATCGGGTTTGTCTCCTAGAAAGTACCCTCCGCACGACAGGACTAGGAAGACGACAAAGACTCATAGCTGATCCAACAGAAAGACGATGCACAACGGTGGCGGAATAGAGCGTGTTAAATATGAGCCCACAGGAGTTGCTGTACCTCCGAGCAGCTGCAACAGCAAATTTACAGCAGTCGTGGTGCTACTCGCAGAAATTGCTCAGACTCCGACTCGGACCCGGGCTGCATGTCACAAGCGACGGGGTGAAACGGGACCCCTTCAAGATTCGAGAGCAAGTCAGGCAAGGGCTAAATCTACTCGGAACACGAGGCCACACGCAAAGTTGACCCCTCATTAAACGATCAAGCGATCGCGGTAAACAACAGCCAGTATAGTAGAAGACCACAGTAAGGCTTACACCTTTCGTAATAACCGCAACGCCATCTCTTCTTCGTCCTCGAGGTCTCGAGACTCCGCAGCACGCTCCGATCTCGATGTCTTTGATCGTTTGGGCGGAGGCAAGTCAACATCATCATGCTCAGTTTCGTCCCCCGAGGGTAGGTCGAAGTCAGGGGTAACGTAACCGTTGTCACCTTCCCCCGGTACTGCAATGGCGACGAGGGCTCCATCCCTCTCGCGATCCGTCTTCATGTAAATGGTTTGACGTACCAAACATGGCAAAGAGGGCAAATCCACTTACCCTACGTTCCCGCTCTTTGTGTTTCCGCTTCTTCTCTTTCTTCTTTTCTTTCGCCTCCTGCTTATCGATCACATCCACATTCTTCAGCTTCCCCTTTTCCCCTTCAGCAAACGCTCGACCGGCCTCCTTGACCGCCTCCGTGCCGTGTCTGTAAAACTCGTCTGGGCTCACCATCTCATACACCTCGTGTGAGTTCCCTTCGTCATCGAAAACGAGCTTGTGGCTCAGCTGTCCGTACTTGGAAACCATCCGTTTCGTTCGCGACAGTTTCAGCTTCCGTCTTGACAGGTTTTCAACGTCGGGATCGGGCTCGTTCGCGGCGGGAACGTCAAGTTCGTGGTCGGCACGTTTTAGGGTAATAAAATCTTCCTCCTCGTCCCCTGCATCACCATGGTCAATAAGTTTGGAGTAATGCTCGGACAAGATATTTTGGTTTTTGCGCTCAAACATTCGATCGTATTTTGTTCGTACTGAGTTCTGCAAAGAGGTTTGCTCAGCCGAATCGCGACAAAAGCGCGAAACCGACAAACCTTTAAGTTCCCCGGTTCCGCTGCCGCACGATCTGGTTTGGGAGACTGTCGGGCATCGTCCTCCCACTCGCTAGCGCTTTCCGAGCTCGTGGGACCCTCCTCACTCTCGTCTTCGGATGATGGCGCACCAACTTTTGTTTCCGACTCGATCTGTGCTTGAAGGGCAGCCATCGTCCGAGACGCATTCTTCTGCTTCCTTGCCTGCTCTCTACTCAGAAACTTGATCTTGGGAGTCCCAGGCAATCCGAGCGACTCCGCAAACTTGTCCAACGGCAGCTCGTCCAGCTTGAATATCGACTTGTTCTTATGCAGATACACGGAACGCACATAGGACACGAACGCCTGATCGATGCAAATGCGCGGACTCGTCAGTCCTTCACATTAGCGACATGCTCGAACACGACCACTTACGCGCTGCCCGAGATACTTGAGCTCGGGGTCCTGGAACGCCAGGTTTTGAAGTTGGTTCTGGACGCTCTGCGTCTTGCTCGCACGGATCTTGATGTTGTCGATCTTCACTTTCTTCCCGAGCGCCGCGAGCATGCCTTCCTCTTCGCTGGGCAGGAGCAGTAAGAGTCCCTTTCCCGAACTGTCATAGCGTGCCGTCCGACCCACGCGGTGAACATATGTCTCTGCATCCTCCGGCGCGTCGACCTGCACCACCCAATCTACCGACGGAAAGTCCAGCCCGCGCGCCGCGATGTCGGTCGCAAACAGGACTGCGTGCTGCGAGGACGTGAAACGAGTGTACATCGTCAGCCTCGCGGCCTGTTTTTGCTTTCCATGCAGATGCAACAACGGTATCCCGGGCTGCATTCTGCAAAACGCCTCGAACACGAAACGGACCTGTTTCCCGCTCGAGAGGAAAACGAGGATTTTGGAGTGCAGGTGGGTCTTGAGGAATGACCAGAGAATATCGAGCTTCTGGTCGAGCGTGCACACACTGTAGTGCTGGGAGAGGTTTTCGGGCGTCGCAACGGAACTCTCGGCTTCCTCTAGACCAATGTGGACGGGATCCTTGAGACTGAGACGGGCCAGCTGCGTAACGGTTTGCGTTTGTGTGGCCGAGAAGAGCAACGTTTGGCGGGCTTTCGGGAGGTGTGAAAGGAGTGCGGAGAGCGTTTTTGCGAAGCCCATGTCAAGAATACGATCTGCCTCGTCGAGGACTAGTGGGATGTCAGTCGCTACGTTGTCCACACAGGGGATTGGACCCACCGAGCAACTGCAAGTTATCCGACTCGAACCCGAACGTCTGGTCCATATGCTGCAAAAGTCGACCCGGCGTCGCGACGAGAATGTTCATGCGAGACAGGCGCTCGCGTTCGTCTTTCAGATTTTTCCCCCCGATTACGAGCCCTGCTGAAAAGCCGTGATGGCATCCTATCGAGCGCAGCACGTCGAATATTTGAACCGCCTTGCTCTCTGCGTCACGATCCCTGTTCAGCGCCGATTTCAGACACGCACCAGTTCTCGAGTGGGTGATATGATCAAAGCCCCAAGTCCGTCCTGTGGTCCCCATTTTCGACGATAGAGTATTTCGAGTACAGGGATGAGGAACGCGAGAGTCTTCCCGCTTCCTGTTCGGGCGGCGCCTAGGATGTCTTTTCCCTTCAATGAAACTGGTATGCTGGATGCCTGTATGTCGGTCATATCGACGAAGAAGCATTTTTTGAGACCTATGCCCGCGTTCAGCAAAGGGGCGATGTCTAAAGACATATCTAGCACACCTTGTTTGGTGAGATGGGATATTGGAAGATCGGAAAACGCTTTCAGGTCCTTTGGAGGCTCCTGGAGGAATGTCGGCTCTGTCCAGGCCAATGAATGATGTGCTATACTCACGAAATCCATAGCAAGTTTGTCTAGTGATTCTAGACGCTCTCTCTCATTGATTTTCTTGACTCTGGTTGCGTGAGGGGGCTTTGCTTGTTTCTTGGGCTTGCGTCGGCTCGGCGCAGTAGACGACTCTGCTTGTGAGCCCATTTGAATATTGTAACAGAGTTGGGTATGGTGCTAGTTTGGTATAACCGATGTATGTACAAGTTATGCGTGCTGACACTGGACTCGTACCAATTCGCGCACAATAAGCTTCCTTTGAAGTAATAGTCTATTCAAGGCGCCAGGTAGTCCAGCCTGAGGTCACGAATCATGTCCTACGCTCGGCCGAAACGCCAACACGACTGTCGAGTTGGCCGCCCCTTCCCCTTTGACGGTCAACCACCTCCCTAACCGATGTTCCTGACCCAGTCCAGCAACTAACAGTAGCGCCTCAATACCAGTTACCTTGGTCATTGATGTCTTTCCATTACGAGCCCCGGTTATCGGGACACCGTCAACATTCGGCGCACTTGGCCATGAGGTGTCGTCCAAGAAACCTTTCGGAGCAGGTAGAAGCTGGAGAGAGTTGACAACACCTGGCGCTGGGATGGTGCCCACGAGAGAGAAGGATTTGAGCTTCGAATCGAGCTTCCATATTCGTATGACACCGTCCCATGATCCTGCACGACCAGATTGTCAGAATCGATCATTGTGCAAAGAGAGGGCAAGGGTCGCGTACCAGATGCAAATACGTCTGAATATCGCAAACATGCTATCGAGGTTATCCACCGAGGCGTCTTGACGACACCTTCGGTAGACGACTGTACTTCGTGCAAACCGTGGCCTAGTGCCTGTGTAAAGATCGATTTCTTCTTTTGAGTGTTCCATAAGCATATTGAACTAGCAGAGGGACATCAGTTCGCCTGCGCCAACCAATACGTCAAGGAAATGGGTACCTACCCTGTGTCTCCTCCGCTAACGAAATTCGTTTCGTCGATCATAGCGACACACTCAATACTGCCCTCCACGAACTTTTTTTGCATCTCCGCCTTCTTGTCTTTCCCGCCTTCCCCATCATCGTTATTCTCATTCCCCTCAAAGGCACCCCCTTCGAGCAGTTCGCGAAGCGCACTCTTCCCACCACCACGGAATACGAGCTGGCTCTCCTCTGGAATTTTCCAGTACCGTAGCGTTCGATCCCGGGCACCAGCTGTGACGGCTGTCTCACCACGTAGAGCATCTATTGAGAGGATGGTGTCTTGGTGCCCAAACAACGTTTCGACGTATCCCAAAACGGAAAGATCGAATAACTTGACCGTGCGGTCAAATGATCCGCTGTAGAGCTGCAAGGAGCCTTTCCGAAAGGCCAAGCTCTAGCGGCACGGAACAATGTGCTCCGCATGAACGACAACACTCGCAGAATGGAAAAGATCCACATACGGAAATTGTGTCCTTGTGTCCTCCAAAACCCTTGACCCATTGGCTATTCTCTGCATCCCAAACACCAACTTTTTTGTCCTTCCCACCACTTGCGAGATACTGCCCGTTACTGCTGACGGCCAGGGCAAGCACCTCATCCGTGTGACCCTCGACATCGAGTGGATTTGCTCTCTCTTTTCCCTTTCCTTTCGGGTCCATACGCCGCTTGTAGAACGTAGCAATTTTTCGGCCGGTCCGAAGGTCCCATTTGTTTATGGTGCCGTCTTTCGAGGCCGTGAAGAGGTGCTTGGCATCTTCCGTAGCGACGGCCGACGTCACGGACAGTCGGTGACCGCGACAGCGAAGGCGCAAGGGAGAAACAAAGTTGTACTGTACAAACGTAGGCACGCAGACATGAATGAAGCAATGCAAGTGGCTCACAGCATCTGCAATGAATAGATGAACTTTTCCCGAGTGTTCGAGTACGTCTTGACGAAGGCGTGCGGATATCAGCTCCTTGTCGATCTCGGCTGCGTCAAATTCCCCCTCGGCTGTACGGGCGGCATGAATGGCGAGTATCACGCGACGACAAGGAGACACACCGAGGCCGTCTGTCACGCTCTGCAGGTAGAGCTTTGCCAGTCGAAGACGCTTCTCTGCGGGAGTCTCGCTGATGTCCTCATTCCCACTGGACTCGGGTTCGTCGTCCGCACGGAGATCGAGGTCGTCGATGGCAGCGTCATCTTGGTCTGTCCTATCCGAGTCTGATTCCTCGTCCTCCCGGCGTTTCTTCTTAGACTTGGGTAGCGAATTGGAAGGTCGCGAATACTTGTCCTTTCGAGCCTGATTCTTTGTGCCTGTAGCAGAGGCAGGGCGTTTTCGTTTCTTGGATGCAAAAAACGCGTCCGGCATTTTCCCCCTTGAAAGGGATTCCGGATCGAAAAAATCAATGGCACGTCGACGGCATCTGCCGATAACACGTGACTGTATACAAAAAAGGAAACTCCGCCTCCCGAAAGTCGTGAATTCCTTGCGTTATGATGCTACGTACTTGCTGCGCATGCATCCCAAGGGAACATAAATAAAATTTTAAGTAGTTGGTTCTTCCGCACAGAATACAACAAATCAGCAGCTGCCGATCAACATAACCTCCGACTGTAATAAATAACGGAGTTCGTCCCGCTAGCGCACTGCTCAAGGGCTTTCGAGAAGAGTAAGATACGCTGGAACAAGGGTAAAAGAAAGAAGACAGGGAATCCATATGGGTGAGTTGACCTTGCCTGGCCCATTTACAGAGCCGGGATCAAGTCATTCAAACAAGCTAGAAGGAAAAAAAAAATCAAGTACAACACGAGTCGACGGTGCAGCAGTGCCCACGTTAAACACGGAGCAGAATGAGGACAACAGTCCAGGGGGGAGGAGAATACAAGAAAATAACCGTCCATCTGAAGGGTAGCAGTGTCGTGCATAGTTTAAGCGGTGATGGCCTCGGAGCCCAAGCCACGCTCAACATCTCTTGGGAGCGTGTCACTTTCCCCCCGCGTAGAACTGCCGAGTGCGAGGTTACGGAATCCAGAACGCAGTGTGTTTATCATGCCAGCTGAAAGGGGATCATTGACTGCAGGGGTACCGTCGCCACTGTCCACATCAATACCTTCGTGGTCGTTTTCGGGATCATCAGGAGAATTAGGCCCTTGGTTTTCGTCATCAGAAATGTCCTTGGTTGGCGGCGTCGTGGAGATGCGCAGGAGAGACGTGTACGCTACGAATAAACGGAGTAAACAGAAGAACACCAAAAATTGAACTGAAATATACTGACGTTGTCGACAAACGGGGCAGAACCATCCCTTTGCCTTGCGTTTTCTACGTGGGTTGGAGGGAGGAACAGTGGGCGTGTTAGACCCCTCAGCAGCTCCGCTTGTGTTGGCAGCACCGCTGACTCCCTCTCCGGCTGCGGTATTTGTGCCTGCGTTCCCGGATGTGTTGGAAGTTTCGTTATGAACAATGTTGCCTCCCGCGCCATACTCGACCATGTTGATCGCGCATTCCTTGCAAGCGACGAGGTGACGGCACGGAAGCAGGATAACCTCGCGAGGCGAGGAGAGACAAAGGAGGCACTCTGAAGAAGGCTCGTCCTCGTGAGCAACAGGGGCGGCGGTGGGCGGGTAGGTGTGAGCATCTGTGGTCGTGGGAGAAGCGGTTTGAGGGTGGGTAGTGATAGACGACTGGGCTGCGAGCCCGTAAATCTCGTGGAGGTGGAAAGTGTGGGGGCCAATCTACAAAGCTCGGTGAGATAACCCGCAAGAGTGAGTGATCAAGACTGACCGTCGCTTCACGTTTGATGACTTTGACAACCCAGGGTCTGAGATCTCCGTCGGCAGCGGCGGGAGCAGTGCCCATACGGACGATGTGGAGATACGTAGTCTGCTGGTTGACGGTGGCAACATCCATACCGTCCTCATCTAGGGCGGAGAGACGGATAGTGGCCCTGACACCTTCGCGCGTGTCATCCTTGAAGGCCTTATCCTTTTCGGATTCGACGGGCGCATTGGCAGTATCAGCATCGACGATGGTCAATGCAGGACCAGAGACAGCACGGTTGCCAGAACGCTTGCGGAAATGGAAGGCGGTGAAACGCTTCCTTGGGCGGCCACCAAGGGCGGCTGCAGTGGCAGGTCCGGTGGCCTGGGTTTCGGTGGGGGGACTGACTGAGGGAGCATCCTCGGGGGGAGCGGATTGCTCGAATCTGCCCAATTCTAAGGTGGCGTCCTCGTCCAGTTTGAGATGTTTGCCAAAGCCACCGTCAACGACGGACTGGAAGACGAGTACGCGGGAGAAGCCCCGAGAGTCGACGTTTTCGGCGAGGGGGTGATCGGCAGGGAGGACGACGTTTACATCGATGCCGCACTTTGGAGCGTCACAGTCGTACTCGAACTCGAGGCCGTGGTGGTGGTCGGAGTCTGGTTGGTCTGGATCGTCACCAGGTGCGGTAGTGAGTGGGACGAGACGGAGGGTGGGCCGCTTGAGGTTGACGAGTGCTTGGAGGGTAGTCGTAGGCTGAGAGGGCTGAAAGGGAATCAGAGACGAAGGAGGGAATGGGGAAGGGCAAGACCTCTTTGCTCTTTGCGATCCAGCTCTTGACGACATCTGGGGAGAGGGCATCCGCAGCTGCACTCTTTCCCACGGTGTGCGCCCAGGGAGGGATGGTGTTAACGACTCCGATGTCGGGGCCAAAGAGCTGTTTGGACTCTTTCTTGGTGGAAGTGTCTTCTGGGGCCATGTTGGCGGCCACGGCGCCGTTCTGGGCCATGGCAGCGGCGGTGCGAGAGGTGGAGGTGTCTACGCGGGCGAGGTACGGGGACGCGTGGATGCGGCGGGTGCGATTCCAGGTGGAGTACTGGTTATGGTCTGGAAAGGAAGAAATGAGTCGGCGGGGGGACGAAGTGAAACAAGTCCGACGCACACCAAGTCGAGATGGAGGGCATTCTCCAACTGCCTTGTCTTCACAGCCAATCACATCCCTGCGGAGTCGCATCCGCCCTCGGCGCGTTCACACACCGGCGCTTTATTGCACGATAGTAAAATTAACAAAACACGGTCTCCCAGCCTATGCAACCAGCGATACAACCCCACCCGCCTCCTTGATCTTGGCCCTGCCAATCGCGTCAGATCCCAAACGCTACTCAGCGCAAACTGGATACGCACTCAGCCTTCTGGGAGACAAAGCGTGCCTTCACAATGAATGGCAGTTTTGGTAGACTGTGTGAAACCGTCGGACAATGCCCATGCTGTTGCACGCGCGATCAAACTTACTTTCCGTTGCCCAACACCTTTCCGTATCCATGTCGGAGGGTGTCAATAACCGGCACAATCTCGGAATCCTCAGTCAATCCCTCCTTCTCTTCCTCAGGAACAAGCGTCCATAGCTTGTCGACATTGATGATGGGCCGCCATTGTGCGTTCCGGGTCAAGTGGAACCGGCGCATACCCACTTTACCAAAGTAACCAGGATGATACTTGTCAAAGTTGATCCTGTATGCCGTTTGTCCATCGTCACATGGTGTCGCAACTGGGCGAGACATACCGATGGTGGTGCAGACCGCCAGCAAGACCACGACCTCCGGGGTGTTTACGGTGTTTCCCAACACGCCCGTGACCGGCAGAGACATGGCCACGGTGCTTGCGAGTCTTCGAGAGGTGGGTCGGCATTTTCTGTCCAAGACTCGATTAGCAAAGCGTTCATCAGTCCATCCGAGCAGCCGTTGACCATCCAGCTACAATCCAACCAGTCCTGTGCATGTATGCGTCCCATAAACCTCTGCCACTCGTGTGGATGACATGCTGGATGAAGAGGACACCAAACGGGTGTGAACTGACCTTGAGTGGAGGCTGTCGATGTCGGTGACCACGGTCTATGTGATTGGCAACGCTTTATCGGAGTTTGAATTTACCGCTCTGCGCCACGCCTCCAACGCTCCCAAGGTGAGGATGCCGGTCTAACGGAATCGATGAGGATGCCTGTATTTATTGTCGATGAACCCTGTCATGAAATCGATCTTCTCTCTGAACTTGTCCTACCTTGTCTGGAACCGTGTGCTGACCACTAGCGACACGCATCGCAGTAAATCATGAATGTACCAAATCGCTTCGAGCTATACGTTCTCGAAGACGGTGAGAGACCGTACGTGTTCTGTGTGGCCATTGTGGAACTATCCTCAACGAGTGACACCCTCAGTGTCGAAGTCACGGAAGACACCAAAATTCCCAATGCCGCCACGTTCAAAGTCGTCAAGCAGGACCATACGCTAGGTAACATGCTCCGAGCGTACGTATCACCCTCTCTCACCCTTTCCTCTCCTCTCCTCTCCTCTCTCCGTTGGCATCTTAATCCCCTTTCGGTCAACGCCCGTCCACAGCCAAGTGCTCTCCATGCCACAAGTCCTCTTTGCAGGCTACAAAGTCCCACATCCACTCCACCCATACTTTCTTCTCAAAATCCAGACGGACGGCACTATCACCCCTCAAGCAGTCCTCGAACAAGCCTGCACGAAGCTCATCGCCACGCTTTCTTCTCTTGAAGCAAAATTCAAACGCGAATTCTCATTCAAGGACGTCGAAGGCGCAGTACCCGAGGACCCATATGGAACGGCTGGTACGGGTGCGCAAACATGGGGCACGGGCAAGGACTATCTGGACTTCTAGTGGTGGCATAGAATATCGCTGTGGCGTGTTCTCCGTTTTACAACTGGTTCCACTGTCCATCACGCGTCATTTACATACTGTGCGTACACGTCAGTTTGTTTACATTACATCGCAGGCTTCGTCTGGGGGTATAACTGGGCCTGCATTGTCACTGGCCTTCTCGTAACACTCCTCCCTGGCTCCTTCCACTATCTGCTCGCATTTTCCTTCTCCATCATATCGATGATTTTGTTCACGTCTGCTGGGGGCATCCCGAGGTGTTGCGACAATGCCTTCTTAATCTTCTCTCTCTTTGGATTCCTTCCTTCCTCTGTAAGACTCCTTATCCCATTCCCCAATTTCCCGAGCCAATCCACTGTGTCTGATGGAAGGACACCAGTTTGGAGAGAGCATCTCTTGAGGAGCTTGCGGATCATCTTGCGTGAGTCCGTGTATTTCAGGTCTTTACCGGGACACTCGTCCATGAGCGTGGTAATGCATGCATGGCCCTCGTTCCTCATCCCATAGCCTTTTAAATGAGTTTCATTTCTCTTCCACCACTCTTCCATCTCCTTCTCTTCCTCAAGGCCAGTGACGACAATGGCTACGGGCACGTCCGCCTGGCAAAGAAACTCGGCAAACAGCCGGTAGTTGTTCCGCGCACCCAATTTTATTCTCCCCGCACGCACGCAGAACAATAGTAGATGGATGCCGCCAGCGTCCTTCATCTCGCGAATGAGCCTGTATGCGCTCACGATCGCCTGCAGGTGGGCGTCGGGCCCGAATTTGGGCTGATTGAGGCCAACGGTGTCGAAGACGCGAAAGTCCACATCGTCGAACGGGATGTCGTAGCGGGTCGATCGCATCGTGCAGGCGTCGGCGTCCGACGACACCTTGGCGATGTCTCTTTGAGCGATGAGGTTGACGACGGCGCTTTTCCCGACGCCCGTTTCGCCAAAGAGGATGACGTTGATGGTGCCGGGGGGCTGACCCGCGGCGTGACTTGATCCTCCGCCTCGTGACTCCCTATCGGCAAACGGACGTCCTGGATGAGACGGTCGTCAGTTCACCCGATCGCGGTGCGTTGCTTGAACGTTACCAGTGATAACTTGCTCCTCTCTCGCGCCCGCTGCGCTATCCACACGCACTGGCAAAGAGGGACTCGAAGCGGTGAACATGGTCGTCGCCAAAGGTGGTGCCGTGCGCTGTGATCCATGTGGAGCAGCCGTCAGTGTCTCCTGCGAGGCACTAAAAGGACCCCAAAGTGCCCGTCCTAGCTGGTCCGTGGCGGCGCGAACACGACACGGGCATCAGCGACGGATGCCCACGCAACCGAGCCAGCACGCACCTTTGACAACCGACCTCTGAGCGCCATGTCTCAAGCCAAGCGATGTGGACGACCCGGCGTTGGCGACGAAGTTTGGCAAGCACCCTCATGGCAAACATGCGCGCTACGCCTCAAAGACGCCTTGTGCCCAAACTAGGCATCGCTCCCACCTGGCCAGCATACATGGATTTCCACTCGGGCACAGGTCGAAAGACACGTCGAAGGGAGATGGTCGTCCCCCGCTTCAAAGTTTGTGAAAGCGAGTTCGACGACCCTCTCCAGTGTGCCGTCCGCCGCATCTGGCACTGCAAGAGGGTGATCGTATTCTCTTTCACGGCAATCTCCCTATTGACGAGCCTCTAGGTTGCTCGTCGAGATGAGAAATCCCTCATCCATCGTTGGGGGGGCATGCCGTGGTTTACCAAGAAGCTCGTTGGTCGGGTCGCTGCTGGCCCACCATCTGAAACCCGATCCTGTACCTGACGTTTTCGAGGGGTGCGGCGAGTTTCAGCACCCTTGTTCAGGTGACACCGTATCGCAGCTGTCACGCGGGCTCATTTTCGCGTCGACGCCGTCTCTCCTCTTTCCCGAACAAGCAGCGGCCTGAAACTTGTACGGACGACCTGGCTCTCAAAAATTTCAAGGGTAATCGCTGTCGGGTTTCAACTCGAGAGCACACGTGCAGTTGTTCAGGGTAGAGCAAGAGAAACCGCCAGCTCGATGCACCCAAGAGCCTTCGGACTTGAAGTCGCACCACACGGAGGACAGTATCCGAATGGTGGGTCTCGGATCATCGATCTTTCACACAAGGTCGTTCAGTGCTTCCCCTGCGCCGGGTGTCCGACTTTGACCGACCGCCGGCTTTCTGACGCCGTCAACTCAACGCCATTCAATTTTTGAAGCAGTAGCCATGATGAACCATCCCAATCATGATTGATCCAACGAAGCTGGGCTGTTGGTTCAGTCTAGACCATTCCTGCCTCCCGCAAGTCATGTTTTACTGTACAAAACACTTGGATTGGGTTCGCAGGGGTATACAGGACCTAGGTTCAAATCAATACTAAGGGAATCGGTGAAATCGCTATCATGAAGCACGGTCGTAAAACGGATACCGAATACTAGCATAACATCATTACAAAACGAGGTCAGGGACAACATTAATCTTGGGACGATATGTGCGGAAGAAAGTTGGAAGACCAACATTGAGGCATCGTCAGTGATGAAGTACCATAAACATTCAAGCAAGCAAGCGAGACCTGGGATCATGCATCGTGGGACGTCACTGGTCCCCCATCAAAACTTGTTCAGATCCACTGGCGGCGCATGGACCTCAACGTTGCCACTCTCATCCATGCTTGCTCCCGCAGACGTCGCCAATACGCCCGAGGCCTCGTTCGCCTGAACCTCTTCCTTCCCCAAGCCGAGCGTGTCCTCCGGAATCCAAACGACACGCTGAGGACGCACGAGAGCGGGGTGCGCAAAGCCATAGTCTACCTTTCCGTCATCATGCAGCGAAAAGTGGAGGTCATCAAAGTGGCCATCGGATTTGAGATCAGGTGACGAATCGCTGGCGCGCGTGGGCTGGACTGGGGATTGTGAGGGACCTGATACAGATACGCCAACAGCGGAGTCGACCGTGTCGCGTCGTTTTTCGTCCGACTTGTGGACTTCTGACCCGTCGGAAGAGTTGTCAGCAATGCTGAGGGGAAGTGCGCTGGTAAGTGGACCGTAAGAGCTGCTGATCGTAAGGTGGAATCCAACCTGGATGGCGGGTATCAGGATTACCATAGTATGTAAGGGTCTCGTAAAGTCTGTGACTCACAGTCAAGACGATCAATACCACCATCAATACACCTTCTGGGTATGATCGAGCAAGGAAGAACAAAGCACAAAGACAGACCTGCTGAACATACAAGCCAACGAAGACATGATGGATTGCTTTAGGGTAGAACAAGCCTCCGGTGTCTGTAGCTGGTGATTGGGTGTATTGGTACAGGAAGAGATACTTGTAGAGTTGGTAGAATAGGAAGAAGGCGAGCACAGCGAAACCATTGATGATGGGAGAGATCATGGAGTAACCGAGTGCTATGTAAGCAGTCAGCAATGGCATTCTACGAGACATCCATGAACTGACAGATGACAGTGAGGAGTGTGATACCGGGGAACAAAGTGCCCCATGCAACACTTCGGGGTCCAAACTTGATGTTGTAGATGGACCGGGGAGTGCTTCCAAGAATGAACAACATCACATAATACACCACCAACTTCACAACGGCGAGGAACCCGCCTGCAGATACGGTAAGTCCTTGCAAAATAATATACCTATAGGCAGAGATAAGCACTCAGAGATGTAGTAGTATAGGGGAAGACCGTACGTAAGGAAGAAAGTCGATGCCTGGGGAAGGTAAGTCGCCAACAAGTTCGCGATAGAACTGGGATTTTTAAGGATGCTCGGGAGGGCAGATATTATTCCAGAACTCAATGTAACAATGAGGAATGAATGCTAGACATACGACCCATAGAGTGAATAACGTTCCGTGATAAGCAGAAAAAAAAACTTACGACAACTTGAAAGATGAAGTAACGAGACATCAAGCTAAGCTCCAGCCCTGTACGAGTGGGGATACCTTCGAAGCGAGCAAACAGCCTTAGAATGATAGGAAGGAGCATCATGAGGACCGCGAGCAAAACAGCAGGCAGAATACCCTGAATGATACCAAGCACCACTTTCGGAATTGCGCAGAGCCAGGCAAGCCAACTCTCCCGGACGCAGAGACCCTCTATGTTGGATATGGTGCCAACAAACGCCACAGGAATGGCCCAGAAGATAATCAAAACGGCGGTAGCTGCATAACTGATCGCCATGCGGATGCGTTTCTCGAAAGGGTTCATGCCAAGATTACCCCAAAGAACATCCTCCGGCGAAACTTCCAGGTATCGATCAGCCATACGATATGGAGCATGGTGAGCAAGTGCACTGTATGCCATGTGTGCTGAGATCTGCTGGTTGAAAGTGATGAAGGCTGAACTGAGTAGTGGGTACGAATCTGACGAGCCCTCCTTTCCATCTTCTTCGCCTCCATCCTTGCCATCATCAGATGCCGAAATAGTCTTGCGTGCGCTACGAAGCTGAGCAGTGGTGGTGGTAATCTCGTTCCGGCACCAGTCGATAGTGTCAACTTCTGGACCAATGAAAGGAAGAGAAAAGGGCAAGAAACCAGCGGGAAGACGATGAGTGGGACGTTTGGTGCGTGGAACGAGTCTCTCTGCGAGCTCAAGATTACGTTCCGCTTGATCGGCCGACTCTGGGGGATATGCAGCATCTATGCCATGTTTTTTGAGAGCCTTGGCACGAAGCTTTGCGGCAGTAGAGAGCAGAGTGGTCTCGGCAGATTCCAGTTTCCCGCACGCAGCGAGACGACGATCGTAAACAGCAGGTAACCCCTTCAAGTCGCTGCAAAAACATGGATATAATACCGTGGCACGACATTTCAAAGGATAACGAACCGATTGATCCAGATTTTCTTCACGCCACCTGGGAAGCGCGAATACAGTTGTGTCAACGCTTTTTCAGTCAGATATTTGGAAGGAATCCCCGTGACTAAGATGGTATTCGCTTGAGCAGAGCGAGAATGTACGGAGTTGACGAGATGGAGCTGTCGGACATCGACGAAGTGGCTCATTTCGTGCTTGATATTCCAAAATATCCAAACTGTTAACGAACCAGATGTCGCGTCAAGAACCGAGTCCGCCTCGAAATAGATTACGCACAGGTTGAGAACCAAACCAGAATGATGAAGGCGGCATATCGGTCCTTGTTGTCATCTGCAATGTTCCCAAATGTAAACATACTCAGGCCTGTGTCTCCGGAAACGGAATTGTTGACTGAGGTGACAGGTAAAAGTACAACCCATGAAATAACCCAGATGGGAACAAACACGCGGACCATCATGCGCAGAAATCGGACAAAGAAATAGGCGTCGGTACCGTTGACGCGCTGAACATCCTTGTAGTCTGCAGTGAGAAGTGCGAAAGGCCATGTGAACAGACCGGCGTTAAATGGGGCTACACGCTCGCTGGATCAACCTTGGGGTCAGGGGCGGCGCAAAGTCGGTATAGAATAACGCACTCGTCTACCGGGGTGACTGTGCGAGGTTCATATACTGCTTTGAAGTACGGGCGAAGAAGGGTGAATACGGCGATTTCAATGCCGAATACAATGGCGTTGAACACGAGAGCAGTCACAAACGTCGCGGTCGTTGCTGACCCGGCGTTGGAGACGTCGGACCTAGGGGAAAAGTGAGACATGCATGAGGAGGATAAAGGAGTAGAACGCACATGATGGAAGAGGGCGAAGGAGTGTCCTGTAAGAGGGGGCTCTGTTGATTTGTACCGGGGTCATCACGTTGTTTGGTACCGCCTAACCCGTCCCGATCGCTCGCTTACGCGCCTTCCTTTTCTGGAAAGCGACCTGGAGGCATCGGTCGATATATTTCTCCCTCCAATTCGATCTGACATCATGCTCCACCCTATTCATCTCATGGCAGAGCATCGGCCTCCCCCAGCACCTTCAGCTGACAACTCCTCCTCCTCCCACACTGATGCCCCCGGGCTCCTGTGGGCTGTCAGAATTGGAATGGAAGTTGCTTCTAGTCAGGGCGTCGAACCGCGTGTTATGTATGGGCCCTGAAGGTGCTGTCATGCCAATGTAGTACTAGTGGGCATACCCGGCATCCGGTCTCTCCTCCATCCCTATCTACTCCTTGCCATCTATCACACCAAACCACTGCGACGCCGGATCTTTGCCGCCTCGTACATCCCACTTCCAGACCTTATCGGTTCATCCCGAGCCCATGATGCATTCCGGGGGCCGTTCTCGGGTTCACACACTTGTTACGACACGATGACATGCCAGTGGCAGGTGATTTGCTGAGCCTGCGCCCATCCACCCGACGTCAAGCCCGCGATGGACAAAACTCTCTCGGATGGTAGGAGCGCATCCCTCCGATTCGTTCCACGCAAGTCTAAATATAACAGAACTGCAGGCGTGGGCTCCCACCGACTTCTTGGCCACCGCCACATTCGCCTCCATATCACCAAATATAGAACTATCTGTCAACACCATGACGTCAATTACGGTTTTTTTGGGTACGCGCTTTCCGCTCACGACGCGGGCCCGGGTTGCGTCCCGTCGTCGGTGGGCGGAGCTGCGGCGTTGCATCAGGGATAAAAAGGCTGCAGCTCGTTGACCCGACTTTACGGTTCGACCCCTGTTCTCTGCTTGGGACAATCACCCTGCTGTCTCTGTACTTCCGTGATCATTCTGACGTCTAGACAAATTGATGACTCCATGCGCTTTGAACTTGAGGCGACTCCTCTGTAAATTTGGCAGGTACTTGATATTACGAATAACGTCGAATTATGACAGGTCTCACCTACTACGTTAGCATAATCAGGGCAAGTGTTTCAGTTTGAGAGTCGTCCTAGCTCTTTAGGACGCAACAATCGAGTCCCCACTGTAGAGCAAGCTCTCTCGGGTTCCCACGCCTGTGCTACTGGTGGCTGGCGGCCGAGATTCGCCGACACCATGAAAGGTTCTCACATTTCTACCGTTTGCTCTGCATTCCGTTATATCCGCGAGATTTATCCAACCTGGCCACCGACTGCACCATTTGTCACCCCTTACCAAAGTATGGATTGACAGCAGCTTCCTTTCTTTTAGCGGTATTCCACGGCCCCTCGCCACTGAACGAGCCCTCTCTGAGAGTCTTCCGACAATTTCCATTAACAGGTGACCCACGAGCACTCGAGCGTTCAGCAGCAAGACACTTTCGATAAGAGGGTAAGCGAGTGTAGCCACTGTAACCGGTTGCCAAGTCGTGTTACACGTATGTTGTGTGCTTTGCTGTCACCTTGGAGCGTGTGGTTTCAGTAATCGCATGTCGTAGTAGGGCGAATAGAGCTCAAAAGGGGGTGACACCCATTCTGATAATCCAAGTGACCGTTGCTCAGGTAAATAAATAACATTTCTTGCTAAACGTGGACAATCTCTATGATTGTGTATTAAACACTATGGGTAGTTAACGGTATCTGAAGCATAATGCAGAAACCATGCGGGAAGAAAGCGGTAAGAGAACGACAAGGTTGCAAAATGAGCCACTCGAGGTGGTCATGGATGTCAAGTGCGGACTGGTCTGAACATAGAGGTTATAACCAACTTGGTTCCACCCCTCTGGGTGGTGAGTTCAAGGAGGGGAATGTATCGGGCTTCTAATTGGGTATGATACCCTGTTACGTTACTTCCCGGCGCACGTTTTGTACAAGACAAGCCCGCCGAGAGCAACAGAGTAGCCTTTTGTCGATTATTCAACGAGAGAACACAAGAATCAAGGATGGCAGTCATACCGAAAATTTGCAGTGGCGTGATAGGCGCACCGAACAGAAGCACGGACCCACTGACGAGTAGAATATCCTATTCGAAATTACCTGATCAAAACTTGCATCATTCAAACATACTCGCACGCGAACCAACCTTGAAAACGCCAGCAAGAGTCAATACCAAGCCACTTCCGGCACCCATCAAGAAGACCGCAGCGATGTTGAGCAAAAACGCCACCAGAGCATTGGAGAGAAGGATGCCCCAGCCTATTTTGCCAGCTGCGATTGCGTAGAATGGTTCCATCCCTTCCGTAAAGGGAAGGACAAGGAGATTGATGGCAGCGCAAACGGGTGCATAATAGTGCAAGGAGACAAGAGGGTCCATCTTGAGCCCATGAAGTAAGATCTCGATCATGACCAGACGGGATGCCTCGAACTTTATTGTCCCTGCATCAGTGACGGGGAATCTAGGTGTGAAGCTGTCATACGTACGGCAACGGCAGCGGCTTGTATGAGAAATCCAGTCAAGTCAAAGTGAAGCTCTCCGTGAGAGGCAAGGGCAACACCAAATGAAATCATGCATACGATTATGGCCAGCGATCGATTTGGTTCCTTTATCCTGCTTATCCACGAGATGAGAAGGATCGCGACCGGCGTGAAAGCCTTCGATTTGTACGTTAGTGATGGGGGATATATGCGATGCGGAAATAGAGGGACAGAACGTGTAAAGTGAATCTGACCTTGAGCATCTGGATGTAGGCAATGCTGAGATAGAGGTACGCCGTATTACTGAGGATGAGACTGCCACTGAAGAGCAACCCGATAGGGAGGATGGAGCGCAGAAACATGGATTGAGAGACGCGAACGTCTTTGACACCGTCGAGAAGATGAGTCGTGCGCTGAAGCACTCTTGTGCCAATAGCCTAACCCATCAAGATGTGAGCGGCTGAGGACAAAGGAAAAGGAAAAGGACTAACGGCAAAAGTGAGGTGCCAAGTGACGAGGAAGACAGGGAAGCGGAAACCGTAGGTGTTGTACACATGATTATTGTATAGGATGACAGATGAACTGAGGACTATCCATACAGGGATGATGGCGGCGGCGGGGATTTTGGGACGCTGTGGTTTGGAGGGGGCGGTAGCGGGAGTTGGAAGAGAGGGTTGGTCAGAGGGAAGAAGTCGTTGCTCAGACTGGGGATCTGAGGCGACGGAATCTTTGTCGTATTCTTCTACCTGGAGGTGGGCAACGGACTCGTGCTTCTCGGCGAGGACGTAGTCTTCGGTTTTCTCGTTTTGGGCCATGCTGGGAGAGAGCGGGGATTTGAAAGGCTGGGCAAGTCAGACTTTATGGTCCTTATGCAAATGAAGGGTACTCACAGTGGACGCAAGAAGCAAAGGGACGTGGAACGCGCGTGGGCTCAACGCAATCTATGCGTAACAGTGCGGTTTGCCAAGGCCGCGTTGTCCCGCTTCCCGGAAAGGAAATCGGATCAGCCCGCTCTCCGCCACTGCCGCCATCGTAGCCAACTACATATTCTCCCTCTGGCAATAACACCTACACGATTCTGTCTTGTTCGACGATGACTGGCCGACGGCGATTCAATTTCAGCGACAACGGCCCAGGCCCATGATACTGCTTCCGGCCCACCTATGTCCCAGCCACCACCTGACATCGCGGCAACTTGATACAATCGCGACAATCCCCAAGGCGAGCCACATATTACCTTTTAGTAGAACCTGTGTAACTTGCTACGTGTTGTGGATCCCCGTCGGGTTCGCCGACAGAACTGGGGTGACGCGAACCTGCAGATCCGACTATCACCACCAAGTATATGCAACGTGGTTTAAGATGGAGATTATCGTCAAGGGACTTAAAGAGATCTTCGACTTCGGGCGTGACTCTCACTTTCGTTCGAGACCTTCATTCCCGCTCTTCAGATTCTTTCTCATGTGCTCGACAGTTTTCTCTCCCAAACAAGTTTAAATCCAGCACAGGAACCACGCCGGCGGCAGCTTGGTCTCCACATGACCCCGTACATGATATTGTGCTTGCCTAAGCACACAGCCTCGATGGTTTGTTTATCAACTATGTTTGGATGGTTCCCTCGCCATCTACTTGCAGTTGTTCTGTATCACACCATGCTCTCTTGCGGCCAAGAAGATCGATCTTTGTGAGCTGCCAATCACACAGCGAACATGCGGGCCCAAAGCTCAAGGCTGAAACGGTAGAGTTCTGGTTTCGAGTCATCGAGAGTGCGATCGAAGCAATAAATCTGCCCCTTTCAATATGCCCCCCTAGTAGGTGTGAACGCGTTCACCCGACTGAGTCCAATGGCAAGCTTTGACTTGCTCAAACAATGCACGGAGTGCGAACTTGCATCGGCTGTAACTAGGAAACCACGCGAGACGCAATAGGAGGGGGGGACAAGCGCCGTGCACAAACCTATAGTCGCGTTCCTGCTGTCAAGTTCGGATATGATGTAAATGCACCCATTTCATGTGGCGAGTATGGTGGTTAAAGAGGTGATAGGTGGGATGGGGTTGGCCTGTTACCGTTCGCGTCGCCCACTGTTGCTGTCGTCGTTGCGCCATAGCATTGACCATGGGTGTTCCGTAGTGGTCGTCGCCGTCATCAGAGTCGTGACCCGTGCAGCGCTGTCAACGTGATGCCGTGGGGCTGGCATTGTTGTCCTGGGCTAGCAAGATCAGCCATGGCCCGCGGGGGTTTATTTCTTACCTTTTCGGGCGACTGTTGAAGGCACACTCTACTGTACTAGTATCCCGTTGTCGTCTGGTCCATTGCCTTCGAGAAGAACGCCATCCGCCATCTCCGCAACGCGCGCACGCGTACGTTCAAAATGGCCAGCCTCCAGGGCTATGTCGACCGTGAGCACCGGAACATTTCCCGATCGTGTTCTTTCTCTTCTGACCCCCTTATTTCGCAAGATCGTGTCCTTCTCATGCTCCAAGATGGCAGAGCGATAGTGGTGGGCTTCTCCTGTTCACCCTTGTTCATCTGAATTGCGTGCTCAATTCAGCGCCGGTGCGCCTGCGAACAGGGTGTACTCGCTGGCTTTGACCAAAAATCCAATGTCGTCCTCTCTGATTCCAAGGAGCGCGTGTACAGTATGGATGAAGGTGTCGAGGAAATCCCACTTGGACTCTACCTTGTCAAGGGCGACATGATGTGCGTTTCAACCCCCTTATGCTTGCCCTCCGCTGCATGGTGTTCTCCGTTTGACGCTCGCTCATAGTGCTCTCATCGGGGAAATAGACGACGCCATAGATCAAGCAGTCGATCTCTCTAGCATCCGCGCAGAACCAATTCCCCCGATTCGATATTGATCCTCGAGGACGACGGTCTATCCACCGCCGTTGCCTTGTCCATCGCAGGCGAGTACAGCAGTGTACGCGTAGCACGTGCACCTTCCTCGTGTCAATATCCACCCACTCTCTACACGTGACTTCGCTTGTCACCCCCAACATCTTCGTTTAAAATCCATTTGTCTGGCAAAAAGCATACCCACAAGAAAAGGGGAGAATGTAAGGGAAGTGGTGGTAGACTTGTCACACAGTATACGTCTTAGGCATACGCTGTCTGCTTCCTGGGAAAGAAGAATTTCATTGTGAGTCCCAACGGCAACATGGTCTGATTTTGTCATACCATTTGTCCAACCTATCACTGCGCGGATCTGATCAGGCAGATGTACTTGGTGATAATTAGTTCAATCTGATCCTCCACCACCACCTGGCGGGCTGACGCCACAACATCGAGCGCGCGCGAAATGCTCAGCAATTATATCCGATCGGTTTCAGGTGGGTCCATGAGCTTGTTGATGAAGTTCACCCGTGCGCTGATTTCGCTCACTGGTGACCCGTCTACAACGCCTGTCATTCGGATCTAGTTGCCTCTTGGGGATGTTGCCACTCGAACTGATTGTCATCGCGATCAATAGATACATTCCTGAAACCACGGTGCCACAAGTGCGGCGAGCGTCGAGTTAACCAAAGTTCGTGTCGACTAGACCCGTGCCTGGCAGAGACTCCATAAGTGACTGACCCCAACTACTAAGTGCGGGCGGAGAGGATGCGAGGTAGCCTGGTGTGTGGAGCCGCAATGCGTAAAACGTTCGCTGGTCCTGCACGTGCGAGTCTGGTGATCCGTCGTGCGCTGGCATTCATGTATCATGCGAGTTGTGTCATGGGGTTTTCAGAACTCTCGAGAATTGGATCAAGTGGCCCAAGGTAGAGGCATGCGAGCTGCATATGACGGGTCGTCGTCAGGTCTGCCGAGATCGCGCCTTGTGTCACTGTCCGTGTCGATAGTATTGGTTGCCAGTTTTGCCTCGGTTCAGTGCGGGGTTGAACACAGGGTCAAGCATGGCAGGACTCGATGTAAGTTCCGGTAAAGCCATCGTGATGCCGATCACCTGATACTCCAGCTCCTCAGGCCAGTGTCAGTGGCGCTCTCGTGTAAGAGGCGGAGATCGAAGGGCAGCCTTCTAGAGATTCCTGTTCAAACTGGGGTGAGTCGGCCGATACTATCAACCACATTTTCCTTGAGAATCTTGAGGTGGTACCACCCGCGAGTCTTCTCGTCGATGTCTTTGAGATCATCGGCTAGCATGCAGAGTTGCTAGCCGACGAGTTTAGACTGATGGGTCACAGGAAGAGATTGATCCTCACTGTGATCAGCCTATCAGGGCACGGGCTGGTAGTATCTGTGTCGTTTTGTCGCGGACGCAATCCCATCCAGTGCATCGGGCCCGCTTGTCCAAGCTTGAAACTCACCAATCACGCGCCACGGACCATATACTGAGCTTGTCACGTACCAGAGCCCGTTGAACACAAGCTGTTTCTAAACAAATATTGGGACAACGACATATAAAAGGCCCAACATGTGCAACTAATCCCTCAAATCGCTCTGGCAACCATTGGTTTATCTCAACAATGTTTACGCCCTCACTTATTGCTTTGATGGCTGTGACCGCAACGGCGCACGCACAATCTCTGATCGTTGTCAATTCGTGCTCCTATTCAGTCCTGCTGTTCACCCAGACGAGCTTTGGCTCCATCGACAACTACATCAACGTCGGCGCAGGTGCGTCGTACAATATGGGCATCAGCTCCAACTGGGATGGCGCCATCAACGTCGGTAAGTGGGACATGATAATTTCGGGTGCAAACCATGTCTCACGTCAATCTCCAGGTACAGGCTGCACCAGCGACGCATCCTCTTGTACTACGGGTGGTCCGACCTGGGACGGCATAACTCCTTTCAGCAGGGCTGAGTTCAACTTTGTGAGCCCCTCGCTCCTTTCCACGCCATGCTTCGACGGACCGACTGACCAGGCGCCATAACCTCCGTATAGTATGCGATCCTGGGCAGCGTCACTTACGACATCTCCTACATTTATGGTTACAACGCCGGGATGGAGATCTCCTCTGCGGACGCGAGCTGCGATGCATTTGCGTGCACCCTCCCGATCGCTAACTGCGTGCGTTCCGTTCACTGCTGCCTGCTGGCGGCGCACTGTGCTGAGGTACACCTTCGTAGCCGGTCCCCGCTCCGGACGGCATCAGTTGCTACTCGCCCTGCTGCTCCTCCATCGAAGCTTGCAGCGGTGGTGCGCTTCCGGTCGGCGGTGGAGGGTGCGTCGACAACGCTGGCCCTGGCCCCAACAGCGCCTTCTACTACGATAACTGCCCCAACGCGTACGCGTTCCCTGACAACGATGGTGCTGGTGGGTATCTTCCCTTGCTAGTGGGTCCATTGTGTTGACGGAGCTACTTACAGCTGGTTACACCCCGGCCGACGAGGTCGACTACACTTGCAGCAACACTGACATCACTTTAACCCTCTGCCCTGGAACGACATCCCACTATACTTAGGCGGTTCAACAATGTCATACCTTGTGTCATTACGAGTGACCTACGAGATATGGTGTATAATACAATGCAAGAATGACTCAACATAGCAAGTGTGGAGGCCAACATTTGAAAAAGCTTGCTCGTCCTAGCACTGTCCACAAGGAATCCAAATCGGGTCGTATAGGAAGAAACGGGGGGTGACAAAAAGGTATTAGCTCACGGGATAGAGATCTACCAGACGTCCGTTTCCATGAAGCGTGCCAACTCACCGGAGAATGTCATCAAGCACTGATGAGCATTTTCACCAGGCCTCCACGAGGCACTAAAGCTTTCGCTTGTCTAGCACCAGAAGCTGGGAGTTTGCACAACACGACGACCAAACATTTTAAGTCTCGCACTGTACAATGCCGACTGAGGTCTGCTAGTAATGACGGTAGCGGCCTTGGGTTTGGCTGTGGTCGGGGAAAATGTAGGAGGTGCGATAAAGGCTATGACGAACGGCAGTACGGTAAGTGGGCAGATGGAAGCGTCGGCTACGGTGGCGTGTGTTGCCGGTTGCGACGTTTTTGCTGCTCGACGGTGGAAATAGCAGGGCAGGGTGGTGCATGTACACGAACATTCGTACCCTCTAGTAGTCAAGGCAGAGCACTGTTTCTGCTTCTTTCAGGAAACGAGCAGTGTATAGATCGCGGAGCGCACGTTTACAAACGAGGGGTTACATCCTCTAGAGCAGCTTTCGTCGCAATGAATCCTTTCGTTCGCATCTATACACGGGACTACAGTAGCAATACACACGTCATCGTGTCGTTGTCACGTTGCTGTTGCGTTGGCATAGAAATTGAATTCGCGTTGTCCGAGCCGACGCTCGTCTCCTTCCGGAATATTCCGACTCGAAAGGAAGGGAGCAAACATAGTAAGGGTTCCCCATCTGTGAGAATGAATAATTTCTGTGAAGATAACATACCTGTGTTTCTTTCAACGTGATGAATGTCCCAGTAACCCAGTTAGGTGTACTTGAATGGATGTGGCAGTGGGGGCAAAGGATATGGTATACATACCTACGCTTTAGGGACGAGAACTGCCCCTCTGTAAGAAACACTGCCGCTTGGATCGTTTGACGCCGTCATCAATAACGCGGGGTGCATGAACACCAGCTGCTAAAACCACAGCGCCCTAAGTTATCGGCAAAATATTGGGTTAAACAACGCCTATGATGACGGTGCCCGTACCTGGGGCAGATCCACAACTTTGCGGGCAAAGACTCAAGCGCGGTGTTCAAAACTCAAAACGTCCGAAGGACCTTGACGCACAGGTCCGGCGGTTTGGCCTGTCAGGCTTTCAGATTCAGGCCTCACCGGCACCGGTGGGTCAAGCAAGGAATTCACGTAGTGGTCCGGGTAAAACCACCGACGGCAGCCCCAGGCTATCCGAATGCCTCGATCTCTCGACGGCCCCGGGCCGGAACTCTTATCCTTTACGCTCCTCCGGGCTGAGGCTAGGTCGGTGATCGTGATGCTTCTCACGTAAGAGGCAGCAATTCAATGGTAATATCCTACCGGGGGTGAGCCAGCCGCGCCGTTCCTGACATCCAAAGAATTGGAATCTTGAGGCTGTGCCACATACGGCGACGCGACCACCGGAGGACAAATTTGGGTTCCGCGGAAGGGCGTTGAGGTTCAACGCACGAACTATAGCAATGACTAGTCACATTTGGTCTTTCCAGGGGAAATCGCTTCCAAGACAGCAAAGCAAACCACCTTTTAAGCTCTGGTAGAATCATTACGCCAGTCTCACGCCTTTGCAGGAACTCGTATGCAGAGTCACTTGCTTATATCTCTGCACAGCACCCAGGTTTAGGCCAGTGGGATACAGGAATAAATTGGTCCTCCCTGTGGACACCATGTGCTTCGCGCTCTCAAGGGTCACACTTGCCAATCACGCGCCATGGACCCATGTGTCGTCGTCCTTGTCGCATACCAAAGCTACCACCGCATGACGCTCCTGCTGCTTCCATCATGATCCAGGTAAGAATGGGGCAGAGACATAAAAGGCCCGCAACACGCGCAATCGAGTCCTCCAGCATCATTCTGACGACCATCGGTTCTCTTTGATACCACTGCCTTCATGTTTGCGCCCTCGCTTTTTGCTCTGGTGGCTGCGGCCGCTACGGCGCACGCACAATCTCTGACCGTTGTCAATTCGTGCTCCTATTCAGTCCTGTTGTTCACCCAAACGAGCTTTGGCTCCATCGACAACTACATCAACGTCGGCGCGGGTGCGTCGTACAATATGGGCATCAGCTCCAACTGGGACGGCGCCATCAATGTCGGTAAGTAGGCCATGACGATCTCGGGTGCAAGCCATGTCTCATGTCGATCTCCAGGTACGGGCTGCACTAGTGACGCATCCTCTTGCACGACCGGTGGCCCAACTTGGGATGGCGAGACGCCTTTCAGCAGAGCCGAGTTCAATTTTGTAAGTGATCCCGACCCCTCCCACCTCGTGTCGACGGACTGAACTGACCGCTGCCGTCTCCTCCGCGGTATAGTATGCGATCCCGGGCAGCGTCACCTACGATATTTCCCTCATCTACGGCTACAACGCCGGGATGGAGATCTCCTCTGCGGACACGAGCTGCTACGCGTTTGCGTGCACTCTCCCGATCGCCGACTGCGTACGTTCCGTTCACTGCTGCCTGCTGGCGCGCGCTGTGCTGACATGCCCATCGTAGCCGGTCCCCGACTCGGATGGTGTGAGCTGCTACTCGCCCTGCTGCTCGTCCATCGGAGCTTGCAGCGGCGGCGCGCTTCCGGCCGGTGGTGGAGGGTGCGTTGACAACGCCGGCCCTGGCCCCAACAGCGCCTTCTACTACGATAACTGCCCCAACGCGTACGCGTTCCCTGATAATGATGGTGCTAGTGGGTATTTCCTGTTATCGGTGGTCGGGATCTTGTTAACGGAGCTCCCCGAAGATGGTTACACCCCGGCCGATGAGGTTGACTACACTTGCGGCAACACTGACATTACTTTGACGCTCTGCCCTGGAACGACATCTTACTACACCTAAGCGGTTCAACAATATCATACCGTGTTATTACTATGTGACGTAGTATAATAAAATGGCAAGTGAGGACGTCCAAGCGCCGAAAAAAAAGTTTGCCTGTGTCGGCACGGTCCACAAGAAACCGGAACCAGACCTCATAGGAAAAAATGAAATATGGCCCGGAAAAACGAGTAGTTTACAAGGCAAAGATCTACTAGGGGTCCATCTTCACGAAACCAGTCAAGTTACCAGTGGATGCCATCGAGCAGTTACATCGTGTCCTCACTGGGACCGCTTGACACCGTCGAGAACTCGGATGAACATTTTCACCAAGCCTCCGCGGGGCATCAAAGCTTTCACGACGGCATGACCAACGCTAGATGTGTCCGCAGATTGGGGTGTGTGCACAACATAGCGAGCAAACACTTCGCCCTGCACAAGGTTAGTACTATTTCCGGCGGCAACGGCGAAACTCACCACTTCGACGAAGATGACAAGAATGATCAGCCTGAAGGGGGGCAACGTTGGTAAACGCAGAAGTAGACAAGTAGAGCGTACCATATCACTATCCAAGTTATCCTTTCCATGGCACTGTTGTTGAGATGATCGTGTATCACGTCGAGCTAAGGCGCGAGACATGAGGAAATGGACACGAAAGGTGCAGCAGGACCACACACAAAATCGCTCGCCACCAGCAACTTCTCGTTCAACGCTCTGACACGCCCCTCGACCTCCATGTACTCCCTCACGCTTTCATAGAGGCCGCCAAGGCTAGCCTCTGTCCAAAAGAGCTCGGGCACGTCGAGAACATTTGATACGAGGTTCACATCGCGCCGCAGCTTGAATAATCGACCTGTCAAGCGGAGTGCATCCTTACGCTTCAAGGAGAGTGCGCCGGACTCGGCAAGTTGGCGAGGGATGGAGAGTGCAAGCGGGTCTGAGAGGACACGTGACGCAGTGGACTCGTACATTGCGAGCAGAGTGGATTGTGCAAGGGCATGTGCGACAGACAGCTTAAGAAGGTGAGACGGAGACTTGAATGCTAAGAGATGTGTAAGACACCCGGGCCAAGAAGAATGGAGATACGTACTAAAAAAATCATTGTATATCCTGGGATGAGCGATGGCTGGATCAATCTGGGTGCAACGTTATTACCACACTACCGCAGAGAATGATGGTGAGATGCAGCCCTCAAGACATACAGCAAAATGGCATTCTTCGATCTCCCAGTTGACCTCCTTTATCATGTGACGGAAAATACCAGCGTTCGCAAGGTCATCAATGATGCTGCGTTCTTGGGCTTCGCTGAAGCCATAAAACACCGCAACACCATAAGCAAAAAAGACCACCTCGGCAATCGGTTCCTCCGGTTCTTGCTCGGGGTTTAGTTGTGGCGAAGCTGGTTGAAGAGTGGGTGTTTGAAGTTGGTCTCTTTCCACCGGGTTGCTGCGTTCCACTCCGGTGTCCGCCGCAGCATCAGTGATGAATCCCGCGTCTACGTCGGTCTCGGCGGTAGCTTCAACTTCAGAATATGCGCCGAGCATGAGTGTGTGGGTAGAGTCCCTTCCCATCCTTGTCTCAATAGGGCTGCCTTCGGTGACATAACCACCTTCCCTGCCCTCTGTAACATACCCATCGTCCTCCTGCCTCGATATTTCTTCATGGGGGCGTTGACGTGGGGTGGCAAAGTAGGACCCTTGGTAACCGTTCTCTTCTGCCTCCGAGAGGCGACTAAGGTGCGCCTTCGTGACGGCTGTCGAGGAACGAACGGTCGTAGATGGGGAATAGCCGGGCAAAAGGGGCAAATGGTACATCTTGGCAGGCGCATCGCTGTGAGACGCATCTCCCGCGATGCCACGGACGCAGGACTCACCACGTACATTGCCTCGTCAAACAGCCTCGGCTGCACGTTGTGCTCCCGCTTGAGGAAGCTGGCAAGAAGCTTCATCTTCATTCCCTCTGCGACACAGTACGCGGTGATGCGGTTGTAGCCGGCCTTTTCTCGCTGGTCCTTGGACATGCGCTCGGCGGCACTCTTGTGTTCACGAACGACACCTGCGTCGGTCTCGTAGCCAAGGACATCCTCCTCTGGTGCACCGGGGTAGCCCTGGACTGGGGGAACGAGAAGGGGCTTTGTTTGTGGTGCAGAGGGGAGGAGAACGAGCTTCTCTGTTGTCTTTGATGTGCGGAGGGGTTTGCCGATGACGACGGCAGCGGGTTTGGGCTTAGGCTTGGGGGTTGTGGGGGAACGTGGATGAGATGCGATGCGGGGCTGTTGGGAGCGGCGATGCGCTGGGCGGGCAGATGGCAGGGTCGGCTGGGGCGGGGTGCGGAGAGTCGGCGTTGGCGCTGGTCGCGACATCTTGGAAGGACACGTGAGAACTTGCTGGCCAACGGGCACTTTGCCAGAATTTGAACCACCTTGCGAGGTCGTCCGAGAAGGGGCGCAGTGAGTTCCCGGTCTCACTTGTAGAAGCGCGCGAGGTGTATAGTCGCCCCCGGACGGACAACTCGGAGCAATAAACGTCGAACACCCTTCGTCCAAGGACAACCACCCGCATCGAGTCTTTGTACCTGACATGCGTCCAAACCTGGGACTATCCTATCACCCAAAGTACAAAAATCGCATCTAACACTTCTGACGTTTTCGCACTACCACTGCAACACTTGTGACGCTCCGGAATCGGCAGCAACGGGTTCTCAAATGTTCAATCTCAGCACGTTTACGGCAGAGACGGCACAGCGATCAAACTTGAAGTGGAGATTGAATTTCGTCACGTTGGCGGTCAAGCGTCCTCTGAAATGCGATATACTTGCGCTACACGACCACTGAGTCTTATACTTGGCAAAGGAATCCCACATGTATTAACCCATAATATACAGGTGTTGTTTTGAAAGCTTATAGGCAGGATCTCTTGGATCTGGGGGTGATCTGGTCACAATTATCCGTTGGATTGCGAGCGCAGCGGCTTCTGACTCTAGCTAAATTTTGTTCCTCAGTTGGATTAGACACTAAAGCACCCCTGACAATTTTTTCAAGCTTGTAGAGTACGAGGAATGTAGTGTTTTAAGTGCACTTCTAGAATTTACACTCAAGGTCGGGATACAGCGTATTACATCATCAGCGACGCGTTGTCGGAAGCAGCCGAATCCCGACTCTAGTTGCTGTTCATCGTCGCCGACGCTGACCACACATACGCTGCTGTCATGGCCAACGTGGACGACTGGCTCTCGCATTTCTCCCCGCTCGCAGGTCCCAAGCCTGGCCCCTTCCCGTTCACCCCGCACAAGATACAGTCCATCGAGTCTCGTCGCGCACGCATGTCCGACCTCCTTGTCTTTGATGTCCTCCTCATTCGCGGTGGAATCCGCGGCCCAGATATGCTTTTTCCACCAGCAGACCCGCCGTCCCTCCGGAAACTACTCGACGCAATTGATAACAGTGTCTACGATACCCTCAAGAAGGACTGCTTGGTCTATATCCTTCTCAAGTGGGCTTGGGACATCGATTCAAAGGACCCCAATCCTGGTTGGGATGCTCGCTACTTGCAAGACAGATGCATAGCTCCCCAGTTTGCTGCCTTGGCAGACGCATATTGGCTGTTGGATACCGGAACCCATCTTGCCGTATGCCCTGTTTCGGCCTCTCTTCCGTGTCTGCTTCGCTGACCATCCACGTTGTACATAGAAAGCGGTCTCCATACTTTCAGATGCCCGTCTGAACAGAGACTATGTCTCCAAAATACTACAAGCACTCGCTCTGTCGTCCTCGCCCGCTTCTTTTGCGAGTGGTGCCGCCCCCGCTACCGCAGCGCTCATCGTCAACTACGTCCGTACGGCACAACCTTTGCTCACTGAGCCCGACGACATTGACCTCTACACGCTCGCACTTGCGCAACTTTCTTTTATGGACGCATGGGAATACCAAAAGTCGTTTCCCGAAGGAAACACTAGGGAAAGGCTGCTCAACAAATTGGTTGGCTGGTGTTTGATGCGTACGTGTTGAATTTAATTCGTGTACCCATCCATCCGATTAACTAACTTGTATCAGCAACACCGAAACAAGAACCCCTGGCGCATCTGCTCGCATTCCCTCTTTCGCCCTACGAACAGTCTGCCCTGTATATGCTCGCCCTACCCCCTCAGCTCTCGACGTCCTCGTCCTTGTCCAATGTCAATACCCATGCCACGGCTAGCCTACTTGGCCCAATCCTATCTTCACACGCGATATCAATCTTACAAGACCTCCTTTGTGTGCGCGCAATTCAGTCCGGGGACTATGTCCGCGCAATAAAACTCGACCGCCAATTCTCCTCCGTTTCATCCTCTCTTGGCAGTGGCGCGTCCTCCTCCAGCATTGCCTCCCAACTCACTTCATCTGGTCGAGACGCGATTGACCGAAAGGCGATCATTCAAGACCTTTTTGCGACACTCCCGCCCGCGGAGCGAACACTGCTGGAAGACGAGATCGGCAGGGTCGCAACGGGCGTGCGCGCCAGCGCACCCTCGACATTCACCCCGAGGCAAGGAGGTTCTGCCGCTACGAAAGCTTTGATGCCCGAGTCGAGCTTGGGCGCGAGCTGGGAGGACGTCGGCGCAGCCATGGGATCACCCGCTCCCTCTACGTCGATGTCGGTGGCGTCGGCCATTGGGAGCGGCTTTGCGAACAAGGCGATGCATGTGCCGGTGTCGACCACCAAGGCCAACCACGTGTCCTTGTTAGCCTCGCCCTTTACCCCACACGGGCCCCGACCACAGCCAGCCTCTGCTCACCAAGCACCGCCAATACCCAAATTCACGGCGTTTGGGTCGCCGATACCTCCCTCCACCTGTGCAAGCACAGGCAGGGGTATTATCATAGAACGGGGCAAGACGCTGTTTGCTACCAATGCAGCGGCTAGTCCAGGTGCCGCTGCGAAATTTGGCGCCCGCACCTCACTTTTCGACACATCGGGAAGCGCGAAAAATGCACCGAACGCATTCTATAAACCGCCTTTGGTGACGGGAGAATTCGGTATGGGCAGCGTGCTGGCGAGCACCAAGGGCTCGGCGCAGGGCATGAGCACGACAGGACAGAATGGACAGGCGCAGAGAGGTGAAGGTGACTGTGGAGACGTGAGCATGGGGTCTGATATCGAGGCTGTCGAAGAAGACCATTGCGACGAATCGAATAAAGAGCACGAAGAAGACGAAGACGAGGCCGGAGACTTCGTCACATACGACAAGAGCGGCGCCGCAGACCTTACTCTTCATCCGCGCCACGTTGACGAGGCGATGAGCGAGGGTGATGCAACTAGGGTGGAACTCGAGTTCAGCGTGTTCAGCGCAAGTAGGAGTACCGTGCAGACTGGTAATGCGGGCCAGCCTGAGAAGAAGAGTGTGAGCGGGAGCGGACACGTCACATACCCCTCTCCGCCATCACGTGATGCAGACAAGAGCCTGAGCTCGAGCGTCAATTCCACTACGACAAGCAGGCGACATGCACCACCTGGCGCGTTCCACCATGAAGATGAGGACGAAGAAGAGGAAGACCGGGATGATGAACATGGAAATAAACATGACGGTGTGGAAGAGGACGAAGAAGACGACCAAGCGTCGTTAACTACACCACTCAACTCGCCCCGCCGAAGCACGCGCACGAGGACGCAGGCCCAGACGCCGTCACGCCCTTCTGCGCGTTCCCAACGCCAGCAGGCTTCAACGAGTACCACGACCGCCGCTAGTGGCACCAGCCGACCACCGACACACATGGGAAGAACGTCTGGCAGGCCAAGCTCGAATCGGTCTATACCCGGCGCATTGATGGACGAAGACCACGACGAGCACGGGCAAGACGATGCGGGTCTCACGGAACACGGGGACGACGAAACAGAGATGGACGAGCAGGAGGAAGAGGACGACGCGATCGCGCCGCTGCCTTTGCGTGCCTCGCGACGTACGAGAAGCTCGGGGCGCGTCGGTGCCGCGGCCACCAAGCCCAAGTCGGGCGCCAAACAGACAGCACCGGGGGGAGTAACGGGGAAGAGCAAGACAAGGGCTCGACCGTCGGAGGTGAAGACACCTGCGCGGAGGTCGTCGAGGCTCTCGACTGCGTCGTCTGTGTCGCCGGACTACGAAGTCGTGTCACCTACGAAGAAGGGGCGGAAAAGTACGGGCTCGAGGACATCGATGGCTGGAAGCGGGAACGGAACGGCCGCGACACAGAGCAGTACGAGGCGGAAACGGTAGGATGTGTACATTCGAGGATGACAAGTTCAAACTACATGCCAGTAGATCTCTGTTTGGTTAGCGTTCGTGCGTAAGATCGAGTCGTGTGCTGTATCTGTCGAATGCATATGATGGCGCTGTGCTTGCATACTTCCGACCGACTTCCGACATTCAACATTTCGCAGCAAGTTCGCAGCATAGCACGCTGTTGCCCCTGCTCCATCTCCTTTGCTCGTCAGCGATGTGTGGTAGTTGTCGCAACGCTTGGCAAAAGCAGTAGGTAATGAGGCTTATCATCCAATACTACTCATTCATTCGTGCAAACCGAGGGGTCGAAAATCACAACCTACCCCGATCCTGTCAATGCATCTAAACGCCGCGGTCTAGTCTTTATCCGGGTTTCGATGAGTTAGTAGTAAATGACGCACACACGAAATTCGGCCCTCAGTGATAGAAACGGCGGGGTTACACGCTTACGATCCATCGATATCAACAACCGTGGCGCTGTACGTACATACATACTCCACTGTGCCGGGTGGTGGAAGAAATGGCTTCCAACGACATGCTAGATCTCCTCCGAAACATGTTCGTTGGCGATGTCAGTGGCAGAGAAGCGCCGCGTGACGCGATCCCAACGAGGCTGATAGACACACGAACATCCTCAGCTTTCTCACTGACAACGTCAGAGGGAGCAGCACGCCACAGTCCTATACCCCTCCAGAAAAGAGGCCGAAAGTTTGATCAGAACTGCTCGCAATTGCAGAAACGTACAGCAATGTCTTGAGCTTGCTTATTGACGATGTCAGAGGCAACAGCGGGCCATGATCCTTCGATTCCCTAGTAACGGGGCTGAAAAGTTGGTCAGGGTCAAGCATTTCGCGCTTGCAGGTACATATAACAGCATGTTCAGCGGCGGACATCGAGTGTGGATGTCGTACGCGATGGAATGTGATGTAGACCGAGGACTATCGGAAGCATATTCATTGTCAGTGCATTTATACCCCTTCGATCAACCCATAACCCCGTTCGTCGCAAGAAGCAGACTCGACGGCAGGATTCAAGTTACCTGAGGCCACATGTTCGGTCCACTCAAGCATTCCGCTGGATGTTAGTGTGTTCATTGACGGCATAATTTTGACGTTGCAAGGCCTAGAGGTGTATGATGCACCCGGTCCGGGATTCAAGCTCTGACACATTTGTCCAGCCTTGTGTCCCATCAGCTTCAGGCGAGCGTGCTGCTGAACTTTCTGAATGCACATTCACACTGTACCACAGGCTTTCCAGATAATTTGCTTCGACGATGGTACGGAATACTGCACTGTCTGGAATGAAAACTGTCGGAGTCTGTCGTGTTGTTGAATAATATGTTTCAAAGGATGTCCAGGCTTTTGTCTGGACCCCCAATGGGCCTCAAAGTTTGTTCAAGCTCAGCGGTCTGATATGACCAACGAACGCAAGCAGGCGCAGGCTGAAGATGCTGCAATATGTTATTCGATACTCTTCAAAGATTCAACTCCCAAGTGGCTTACAGCCTCATTGAACCACTATCCATGCGTGGCTGACCGCTGCCTCTGACATTGTCAGCGAACAGGCCAAAGACGCTATCGTATGTATTTGAAGACGCGACTCTGCGGCCGACGTTATCAACGATCAAGCTAGAGACATCATGGTGTACTGACTCTCATGCGACCCGTTGGGACCCTGTCCGTAGGTGGTATGTCAGCGTCTCTGACATTCCAAACGCGTCTGCCTCGAGAGAGGAAATGCAGAACACACCCGCGGTCACTAGGGGTAATGAGTGCGGTCACCGCTACAGAAAGAGAGATTCAACGTACCCTACGCATTTGCGTCAAGGTTCATCCTCTAGAACTCCTTTGGTCCTTTATACCTCCTCCAGATAAATTCCGGGCTGTATTTCGTTGACTCGTCCCATGAGGTAATCCGAACGAAGGTCAGATTCCCCGACATGTTACATGTAACACCTCAGCGAAAAAGTTTGAGCAGCATAACGTCGTGTCAGTAGGCCCAGCTTGATAGGGTACCGGTGATGAACTATTACCATAGTGAGCAAGCCTGACAGCTTTGGAACGGACACGAAAAAGTGTATGAGGGAAAGAGGGAGATAACCATGTCTCAACAGTCCCGCACTAGGCCAATCCACGAGGAGAATTAGTTTCACAGAATGAAACAGATACGCACAAAAGCTCTTAAACCAGTTAAAACGAGCCAAGAAGCGCAACGCGCTAATGACAACTGACAGTTTGTAGGAACCATCAGAAACGCATGTTTGGCTATGGTGAGTTATCGAGGCCAAGTTGCTGAGAGACACTGCATCACTACTACCGGCGTACCCGGCACAAAACACTCTTGTATTGGCGACATTGGATGTAGCTTTGCCCCACCTTCTGAGACTTGGAGGAGCATACATCGGAGCGACTCGGAGTACGGCACCGCCACCGGTCTCCTTTTCGCCAATTCGTCTTAGTCAGCGGCTCGTTCAACCATCGAACCACCATGTACAACGGGATCGGATTGACGACTCCCCGCGGAAGGTACGTCCAACACCCTTTGAATGACATTTATCTCTCGAAAATGGATGACTGACGTTTTTTTTCTCCTCTCTTTAGCGGTACGAACGGTTACGTCCAGCGCAACCTCTCTGTCCTTCGGACACATGAAACTGCCGCTGAACGCGCGGCGGCGTGGGATGTTGCGCCTCCGAAGCACAGGGAGCCCGACGAAGCTATCCTGGAGCATGAGCGAAAGCGAAAAATCGAGGTTAAGTGTCTGGAGCTGCAGTTAAAGCTCGAGGACGATGGGTATGTTTAGCTTCTTTCACTTCTCTCACCCTCCCGTGTATGTCCGCGTCGCTGACCAATGTCTCTGCTCGTCTTCTCTTTGACTTGAACAGACTCGAAGAAGCCGAAATCGATGCCAAAGTGGCAGCGTTGCGTGAAGAACTTTTGGCAGACCTTGCCTCTCTTGCCACTTCGGCTAAAAACTTGAAAGCATCCGACACGCACGCCATTGCCGCTGCCAAGAAAACTGAATTGGATAAGATGGCCCGTGCACTTGGTACACGCAGAGACTATACGGAAGGCGAGGCCTTCGATCGTGAGAAGCAAGAAGAAAATAAGCGCATTCGGCTCATCGAGCGCGAAGAACGCGATAAGAAACGGGAGGAGGAACGGGCGAAGATGCAAGAGCAGCGTCAGCGATGGGAGGCGGAGAAACGTGAGTCGGATCGGTTGAGGAGGAGGGAAGAGGACCGAATGAGACGGGAGCGTGAAGCGGATGAAATGAAGAGAAGGGAGAGAATGCCCCCGCCGCCTGTGCCACCCCATCGAGAGAGGCGAGACTCATACAGGAGGGCCTCCCCTCCGCTGCGTCGCCGAGATGTGGAATATGAACGAACACGAGCACGGTCACGATCGCGCTCGAGGTCACGCTCCCCAGATCCGATGCGCCGCCGTCGCCCGCGTTCCCCTCCGTATTTGCGCCGGAGGTCGCCTCCGCCCCGTCGAGCGCCCGAGCGGTCACCCTCTCCGCCTCGGCGTCGCTCACATTCCCCATCTCCACGTCGGGATCGCGACCGGTACAATTCGCCGCCCCCGCTACGGGGACGTGACAGAAGCGAGTCTCCTGTTCGCGACGACCGTTCCCCTCCACGCAGTGAAGATAGTCCGGAGGAGAGAAGAGGGCGAAACATTTCCAAGTCTCCGAAACCGTCCAGGGATCAAACCCGTTCACGGTCAGTTGGGTCCTCGATGTCTGTCAGCACTAGCGACAGTCGGTCGAGTGACCAGGGCGATTAAAAAGACATCCCAATGGTTGCTCGGCATGATTACATTGTCTGATTGGCTTTTATTGTCCCTGTAAAGCTACGAGTGAAGCAATGCCACTAGTGTCTTCCACGAATACTGATGACTAGTTTGTTAGGATGAGACGGAGTGCTCAGAAACTGAATGCGTGGATGTCGCAGCAAGCTGTGGTAAAATGGTTCGCTAGCTCTGTCGAAGAAACCCGAGGAATGGGTCTGGAAAAACGTGCAGCAGCAGCAGCGTCGCGGGACGACCCACCCAGTGCTAACCGGTCGCAAGCTGCGTGGCAAGATGATCAATTTGGGTCAGGGTCCACCACATGCATACGCAGCGCCCGGAAGCGACCTGGCATCTCGGCGTGAGGGCGTCGCAAAGCCTACTGAGATGGCCTAGTAGCTGGCACACGAGCGAAATCTTGCTCATGCACGATTGGAGTGCATCGCCGTTTTCGGAGCCAGCCTTCGAAATGCTCGGGAGACCTGCTTGCATCGAGGGCATAACGAAATGTACAACCTAAAAAGGAAATGCCCCTATCGCAGATACAATGTGCTGATCACCGCGCTGTTGTCTGCTGTCCTCCAGCATTCTGCTTCAACCGATCGACCAACGACGCGTCAGCCGCATTCGCAGCGGGTATCTCCAGCTTGTTTGTGCCTTCTTTTCGGCTCGTTTTCGAGTCACCCTTGAACCCTACATAATACACTCTCGATAGATCTCCGCCAGCCGAATTACCCTGTCCGCGGTAGTGATGAAGTTCACGATAAGCCCGACAAGCACACGAATCCATATATAGCAACGTCAAGGAAAAGAGAAGCCTCATTCGTGGAGCACAGCGAATCCAGGCAAAGGGCATGCTACAAGGTTCAAGAGAACACGACTCACGAAATAGAGGCTCAATGCGTGCACGCTCGTAAAAGCCGCGACCCTCAGAGGGTATTCCACAACCTTCGTTTCGCCTTCGAGAAGACGTATGTCGAGGTGCGGCTTCGTGTTCTCCATGTCTGCGAAGTCGATGATGTTCGGGTGGTTGGCGAAGACCTTGAGTTGGCGTGGCGTCGCCTCGCCGCGTCCTGTTCAGTCGTGCGGACGTCCGCGTATATCAGTGATTCACGAGCGCCGTTCGATCAGAAGACGACAGGGCGGTGCGTGAAGAATTGGCAACATGAAAGGCAGGGGTGTCAGTGGTCGCGGCATGGTGATGGGCGGAATGCACAAGGAAAAAGGAAGGAGGGTGCATTACCGAGTTTAAGTATGACGGACTTGATGCGCACGTTCTGGGAAAAGGGAACGTGTATGATCATCTGCAAACAGGGTGGGATGATATCACCTGCAGGCTCGTCTTGGTTCGATCTTACCTGGTCATCCACGCCCGAATCTGCGAACTGGTTCGTATCCTCGCGATCAGACCATGGTTTGATGATTTGTTTCGCCTGCTCTGGCACGGCGAGATTGAGGCCATGCACGCTGTTCGTGTGGGTGGTTAATATCGAGCTGGACTCGGGACACTGCAGGCTCACTTGTCTCGATCTATGTAACTGAATAAGTTTGAGTGCTCTGTGCCCTGCAGGTCTGCGGCAACTGAGTGGTCGGACGTGCTCATCGTAGTCTTCGTCAGCCCTGTGTAGCCGACACTTCCAAACTCGGAAGCCATACAAACAAACTGGAAATTTGGTCTTTCGAGCCCAACGAGCTGGAGGAAGATGAACAGGCTCTGCCTCGCCCCCCTCTTGCGCAGACCACCACGTATTCCGGTACGCGCCCTTCGAGCCTATTCAATACCATCGCCTCCCTCGCCCAAGGCTCCTCAGACCGCCCAGGTCGAGCCTTCGCCAGCCGCCAACGCGCGAACGCCTGACACTGCGCCCGGAATACCCCTCGCAGACGTTCCCCAAGATGGGTTCCTCCCCGACCTCATGCAGTACGACAAACTTCTCGACGAACACTCCGTCGCAGACTTTCCCCCCACCCAACGCGCCCCGTTTGCCAACCGCGTCATCGTCCGCAACGACCCCTCCATGATCGCCGGCAACTTTTACGACACCTCTGCCCGAGACCCTTCCCCTGTTAAGGCTCTCGAGGACGACGAGGACATCCGGGACGAGGCAGAGGAACTCGACGAGCTGGACGACGAGGAGGCGATGGGGGACGTTCGCGACACAGCGAGCGAGTCCCCGCTCACACCCGCACAAATCGCCAAGCTGCACGTCTACCCGCTCCTCATGCGCCGCGTTACGCAACAGACCGGCAAGGGCAAAATCCACTCCATGTACTCCCTCGTCGTCGTCGGCGACGGCAACGGTCTCGTTGGGTACGGCGAAGGCAAGGACGCGGAAGCAGCCGTGGCGCGCGAAAAAGCGCTCGCAAAGGCCCTTCTGTCGACGGACTATGTCGAGCGCTTCGAGAAACGGACGTTTTGGACCGAGGTCGAGAGCAAGTTTGGCAGCACAAAAATTATCTTGCGGCCGCGGCCTGTTGGGTTTGGGTTGAGGTGCAACCCGAATATACACCAAGTTCTCAAGGCAGCGGGTATCAAAGATGCTAGCGCAAAAGTGTGGGGAAGCAGGAATCCGCTCATGGTCATCAAGGGACTCTTTAAGATGCTCCAGGCTGGTCATGCGCCATTGGGTATGGGTGACGGGGTAGGCGGCGGTATGAGGCGGTTAGACAAAGGGAGTGGTTTGAGGAATAAGAGTGCCATTGAGCGGGACAGAGGTAGAAAAATGATCGATCTAAGGACGTTGTGACCAGCCACCCAAGTTCTTGACATAATCCTGATTCGACTGCAGGTACTGTATGAACAGTGGTTCAGGGATTAGCTACCGGCTCCTATGACCGTACTACCATTGCTTTGCGGCAATTGGTCTGCTAGTGTAAGTCCCTCTAGGTCTTGAGGCACGTACTGATCAGCAGCCCTTACGTTCAAGAAAGTCTTGTGAACATTCTTCTGATCATGCTTTCAGCCGGCAAATCCCATTACTAGTTCCTCTGTCAGTCTTCGCCTTTCAGTGCGCTCACTAATACTAGTATCACACGGGCTCAAGTAGCTAAACGTCGCCGTCACCCGGAAATTGTAGCTCCGAGGCTTCTGCCCGTATGTTTTCTTACGGTACGCGTTGAACGGAAGAATGACCACATTTGTGGAGTGAGTGGCAGAGTCAACTCACTTACGTAATACGGAATTGAGCGCCTTCTCGGTGGCAGTGACCCTCGTGCCTTGTGCCGTGCCTCTCAAAAAAAATGTAAAATAAAAAATAACTACAATTATGTAATATTTCAATACTTACTTTTGTTGACTTGCGATCCAAAACGGGCCACGGCCCCCCGCAGATCACAACGCCGTCGTTGAAACGATCATCGGCACGGCTCCAACTTATTCCCTGCCGGCGCCGAGTCCTACCAGGCACACATTTCAGGTCTGTGAATCATCTGCAAAGGTAAAACTTGATGACTACTCGTTCCGACGCTTGGCCCGGTCACATTTGTCTACTCGACATTGAGTTATATCAATATGCCGATGGGCCGCTGACGATCGCCGTGACGAATCTCGACTGTCGACTCGGTGAATCAGACTCTGTAAGTGTCTTGGCACCGTGTGGCCGCTCTGGTGTCTAAACGGAACTCCTTCCCCTGACCGTGACACACGCGTGCGGGGTCTGGCATGCAGCGAGCGACCGTTTGGGGATTCGAGTAACAATTCTTCCCCTTGACTGCCGCCATCTAGATGAGATGGCATTGTACGTGTATCCCGGGATCCCATCCTGAGCCGCGGTGCCCCACTTGCTCGTGGACGGGAAGGAACACGAGTCTGCCTGATGGCCTGGCCTGACCGGAACTTCCGTATCATGCTGCTGCACAATGTTGCCGCGGGCAACGTGTCCTGAAACGAAACCGTTTGACCAACTTCGCACGTGTTTGCCGCCCGGCCATGACACGGATGAGGCACCTACCCGTATCCTTGCGCTCCCGCACGGAGAGATCTAATCAATCTGAAACTGCGTCCGTCTCGGGAGCGGATCGATTTGTCTTGTACCTTACCGATAGGGAACGCGCGCGTTATGTCGGATCCTGTCACGGGTTGGATGCGGCGTCCGCTTGCACATTTGTGAGACATTGCAAGCACCCTCAAGTATCTTTTGGAAAATGTGTTTAGTAATTGTCATTGAGAACCCCGAGCTCAAGGGACACAAAAGGAAACAATTCTTTTCACAGCAAGTTGTGGGCCTCCTGTATTTTACTTGACGATAGCTTCGAAGCGGGTTTCCATAAACGAGGGACGTTCTTCGAAACTGTTTCCAGAATGGAAGTCACATCCAGCTCGTTTCGTCCGTTCCGCTTTTCTAGAAAGTCTTAGGATCCTACACTGCATGAATCACGTGGGGAGAGGAATGAATTGGCGTTGTCTCATGAGTGTGCGTTATCGTGGTCATCGATACATAGAACGCGAAGAGAAAGTTCTCGTACGCCAGGTACTGATACATACGCTGCTAAAAACAGCAAAAGGGAAAACATCAAAGAAAAACGAAGTCAGGGTCGCGAACGTCGAAGTGGCTAAATGTAGTGCCAGCTGAGATGGATAAGACGAAGAATGAGAAAGTGTGCACGGCTTTTGTACAACATATGCTTCCGATCGTCTATATGAAGCAATCGTCCATCTTGATGCATCATGGGCTATGTCGCGGGTAGAAAAGAAGAGGAGAATATAACGACCGAATTCGTTAGGGAACGAAAGACGTGGCACCGCCTACGAAGCCCCGGTAGTAGCGAATAATTTTCCTGGGGAGAACCAGTGCCTCCTCGTCCGTGGTCGTGCAGCCTGACGGCATTGCTCGTGCATCCGAGAGGCTACCGTCTGTGGCAGCGGACTCGCAGACGGGGGCTCTGAGCTAGGAGGAGAAGGTGAGCGACGCCAAGATGACGTAGGACTGGAGGTGAAAAAGGAATGGAACGGGAATGCATCCGTGAGCGAGCCTCTCCTTCCTCGGTTCTCTTCTTCGCTGCTACTCTGTGGGGTACGTGGTGGCGACGAAGCACGGGGAAAAGAAAACCGCCACAGAGACGAGGACCACCGCTTCGTTTCACTCCCATTGGATGATCGAGGTATCGGAATTGGCACAGGCGAACTAGGCCGGGGTAGCGGTCCAGAAATGCCATTTAGGATATGTGATGACGGAGTGGGGAGGGGAGGGTGTACAGGCAGTGGGCGCAAATGTGCCTCCTGTCGACATGTATTCTTAACTACGGCAGGCACGTACGGATTCATAGCCTTTGTTACGACGGGATCGCGACGCCAGACCGCCAAGTGAGCAGGGGATGTATCTTCCAACATTTTTTTGGAAGTAGCATCTAGATCTAAACCCACCACGCTCTCAGAGGACGATGACATGGTGGAGGGGTATGAGGACGAGTAGTCAGAGTCCGGGTAGTCCCACGATGATGGATCGATATGACGGCTACCGGGGGTTGTATACACACCAAGGTCCACACTAGATGGCATAGCAGATGTCCAGGGAAGCGAGATCTTGGAAACGGAGTCAGGGGAAGGAAGGTAAAAACACGAGGAGAATGGGGTGGCACTTTCTACGGCGGTGTGCATGGAAGAGAACGTAGTATGTGTGTTGCTGCTACCCGTGAAGAATATCCGTCGGCCACAATCGGTATTGATTTTGAGAGGTTTCAAGGAACCAAGCGCTGGCCGGTTGCGCAACACACTAATACCCTCGGGAGTTTGGGGGATAGAAGAAATGGAACCCGATGCAACGGGGGATAATGGCGAGTACGTTGAAGGTGGTGTGCGAGGGGCTTCGTAAATTTTGAGGGGCTCGAGCACGGCCGACGACGGAGAGCGGATTGAGGACTCAATAGCCCAGGTGGCGTTGCACGAGGAATACTCTTCGTCCCAGATAGGGTCCCTAATGGAGTGCCTGGTGTAGGCCATCTCCGAGTCGCTGTCCTTGCTCCAGCGAGAACGAAGTTCGCCGGGTTGTTCTGCAGGCTCACCAGGGGTCGAAGAGTCCGAATCGCTCTCAATATCGACGTCAATTTCCCATGCACAACGTGCCATGCTTCCTTCGAAGATAACACCTTCTGCGTAGAAGTGGTCCACTTGCTGTATCGCGGCCCTGACTTCCGATAAAGTAACACGGCGGCGCCAGTCCACCTCGAGCATGCGGCAAAGGATACTGTTCACTTCGACAGAGATAGGCAGAACAGTTGGCAGAAAGTTGATGGGATCCTGGAGGTAAGCCTGGAAGGTGGGGTCGGATGAGGAGGCCGACTTCCAGGGATTACGGCCGGTGGCGAGGTTCAAGAGAATAATGGCCAAGGACCAGATGTCGTTGAATAGCGGAGAATAGGACCCTGTTGGTGCAAACTCGCCGCCTTGACACTCTAGTTGCAGAGGTGTCAGTTCTGCGAGCCGAATCGGGGGCAGGGAAGTACACACCTGGACTCATGTGGTAAACACTACCGGTACGAAACTCCTCGCTAAACCTATCGGTAGTAGCGAGGCCGAAATCGGTTATAGCAACTCTGAGCCCGGCGTCAAAGCACAGCACGTTCTCGGGTTTGAGGTCACGATGATATATTCCGAGCGAATGACAATATTCGACGGCATCGAGAAGCTGAAGGAAAATGTGTTTAATCAGATGGTCTTGTCCGAGGTAGCGGCAATGGTGTAGTATTTGAGAGAAAAGGTCGCCGTCTGAAGCGTAATCCATGACAAGGTATGTGTAGTTGTGCTCCTCCACAACCCGGTGGAGTGTGACAACGTTTGGGTGGGCTGACGCAAGGCGATGAAGGGCTATTTCCCGCATGTGTAATTGGCGTTGGCGGGAGCCGCTGTGGACCTGTGAACTGATGAGGCACTTGACGGCGTAATTGCGCGAGAGGGGGTCCACGGCGCGGTAAACGACACCGTAGCCCCCTACGCCAAGAACTTCAACAAGTTCGAGCGTGTTGTTGTCGATGAGCGTACCCAGGGCTGGGGGAGGGGGGGAATTCGCAGAAGACTGCTTGGGCGGCATCCTGGGATAACACTGCAACGACGGAGAGGACGTTGGAGACCTAAGAGGTCACGGAGGGGCGTCCGAAGACGAGGAATGTGGTGAGGAGCGGTGGGAAGTAGGAGCGAAGAGCGACTTAAGCACGCCGGCAATTTAAGTGAGTGACACCCCGTTGCAGCGTGGCTAGCATGAGGCAGCACAGACCCCTAGCTTTCCGTGATAGACGAACGGAAGGAAACGTTTCCTGCAGGGAGGTTCGATAATGTCATGAAGGCAGGCCACCTTTTCTATCGCCACTGACCACATAGTAGATCAGTCATCATTTCAATATCGTTCATCGAAGGGGGCACCCCTAAAAAGGCAAGCGTCGGATGCGGGAGTGGCGGGCGGCAATGGTTGAGTGGGAGCCCAAATTGGGAATGCCATGATCAGCGTCATGAGCAAGCCGGGCCTGAATCGTAGGCTACTTGGTCGCGCGCGCGAGGATCGGAAAAAAAAAAAAAAAAAAACATATCGAAAACAGAAAGCTGCGAAATGGAAATTCCGGGTTTGGAAGGACACTCGATCAGCGATCGAGCAGTCGGTGGACCCTGGGCACCTGGTCATGCCCGCAGTAGCAGTGGGTGTCCAAGGCGCGTTGCACGAGGCAGCCAGAACGCGCTGAATACACGTGACCACGACGCGTCGCGGGTCGGACCGGCGGGGTCTCAAAATGGCAAGGGTGTTTAAATGCTAAGCGAGCGGGCGTCCGGTTCAACTTCTCTTCAACGTGTTGCACAGCGTCCAGACGCGTGTCCGTTCCACTCCTACTCCACCCTCCTATTTCAATGTCCGTGCGCTCCTTCACCGTGTTCCAGGACGCTCCACCCGACCTCCCCCAGTCCTGCGGTGACGGCGATGTGCGCACCATTACCCTTTCGGCCACGGACGCAGCTGCCACATTGTTATCCACTCTCGCTGCGATTGAGAAGGAGAATCTTCACCCAGTCACCGGCCAGCGTCCCGGCGCTGCCATGGGTTCTGAAGCGAAGAAGAGAAAGACTGGCGTGCTTGCCACAAAAGTGCTCGATGTTCCCGCTCCCAAGAAACACAAGGAGCTCAAAGGGGAACCAAAGAAGGCGCGCAAGTCCCACAGTTCGGCTGGAAAGTCCAGGAGCTCTGATGCGAGAAAGACCTCCAAGTCCTCTCGCTCCTCTCGCAAAACCTCACCGTTACCACCAGTTGCAGAAGAGCCGGTGCTACAACGTCCGCTACCGCATCTCTCGATCCCCCGCGCTGACATTGATGCTCGGTGCTATGAACTGACCGTCTCCCCCTTGGCGGACGTCTCTGAAGCATACGACGCAACTCGTGCAGGAAGCCAAGGGTCGGATGTACACGCGGAAGGGGTCCGTAGAATTTGCCTTGATCGTGTGCAGGTACTGACAGTGGTCCAGGAGCAGTCGGTGGAGCCAGCTATCCGCGATTACTTCTCTCCTTCCATAATTGACCCGCCACACCAGGCGACGGATGATACATCACCCCACACTGACGACCCCTCCCATCCTTCCAACGACTTCTCAACGCCCGAACGCAAGCATATTTATTCTGCCTTCACCTTTTCCTCGCGATCGCCGACATCGGAACGTTTCAGACAAGCCCGATCGTCACCAACGCGGTGTGATTCTCCTACTTCTGCTCTGGAGTGACAATTTTACCATACGCTTCTCGTTCCGATGCCTCACCCCGACGCACTCATGCAATTATGGGTACCGTCTCTCAAAAAAGATACCATTGCATATTTGTGTATATCATCACTTCATCTATTCCAAGCATCTCCACATCATCTCTACGACTGAGCATATGATTGTCCGCTTGTTTTCATGCCCTCGTCTGGTTTGCTCGTTTTGCTTCTGCCTGCCGTTTTGTGAACCCAACACAACCTTCTCATTGGCCTTGGCCACAAGCGCATACTTGTATCACCAGACATGCATCAATTTAATTTACATCCTCCACGGTCTATGCTCGTGTGACATACTGCCTGTCGCCAGCTGGTTTATCCCCACCTTGGTAATCAATCGCCGGCCCGTCGCTGGACGGCGGTGGATGGTGAGTGTGCTAATAACGACTCCCCCTTATCGGCGACCGTGTGTTTCCGCCTTCGGCTAGTTGGGGTAGTTTCAGGGCCGAGATAAGGATATGCACCAGAAACATTACCCGACAACGGGCCCCACCACCAAGGGCCTGTGCGGCTGTTTTTTGATCACTCTCGCTCTGAAAGACGTTCCCCCATGGGTGTGATCTCCA